>PYAF01000141.1:252661-274674 GCA_007407185.1 Glycine tomentella | reverse complement strand
CAGTAGTGGCTCAGGTTGATGTTTTATGTGTTGGGTTTATATTTCATGCATAATGATATCAAGAAAAACGATTCTATAGCTTCCGCCATGCGTTCAGATAACGCTGATAGCGCGCTCATGATATTATTAAGGATGACACACCGGGTGCACACGGGGTGTTACAGTAATGACCCTGATTAGTAGATTGGGGCGTTACAAATGCTAAGTTAGCTCCTAAATTCTATGGACCTTTTGTGATTGTGGATCGTGTAGGACCAGTTGCTTACAAGTTAAGCCTTCCACCACAATCTCATATTCATAATGTTTTTCATGTTCCTCAATTAAGGAAACATGTAGGAGATGTTTCTACTTCTGCAACATTACCTACTGAAGCTGAACTTCAACAAGTAACCAGAGAACTTGAAGCTATCTTGGATCACATGACTGTCAAGAGGGGTAATCAACCTGCAAATAAAGTGTTGGTCAGATGGAAGCATAGCTTGCCAGAAGAAGCAACTTGGGAATTCTACTATGATCTCAAGAGGAAATTCCCTCAGTTCCATTCTTGAGGTCAAGAATGTTCAGAAGACTAGGGAATTGTTACAGGAAATTGAGTATATTGTTGTAACTAGAAGCAGGCTGAATGAGTCGTTAGTTGTTAGTAAGGCTATTAGCAATTCTGTTGAATGGTTAGCATTCCAGAATTGGAATTCTATTATAAATAGCAAGTTCTGGTAATCAGTTGATCAATTCAGTTTTGATCCTCTCATTCTTGTTCAATAAAATCATCGGGTTTCCTTCTACTCAATTGGAACCCCTTTTTTCTAGTTGTTCTTCGAGTTTCCCTTACTTCCTAGAACAACCATATCAAAGAAACTTTTATTGAACAACAACATTCACTAGTATAATCATCTCACACGAACACAAATAAGCATATCAAAGGCTAAAGAGAACTCGTCGACAAACAGGTCCGTGAGATGAAGATTAGGAGAGAACTAGAGCACCAGAGACCAAATGCGGTACGTGTGCAGCGACTCCAGGGGCGACTCCGGCGGCAACGAGTTGTAGAGATGACAGAAAAAAGAGGGATTCAGCAATATGGGGGCTAGGGCTCGTCAACTTGTGCACGAGACTAAGACGAAGAATGAGATGGTAACAATCACGTTATGGGTTTCATGGTTTTCAAAAAAAAAAACACATGCTCAACCCCGTTCAGGTTATCAAAACTAGTTGGGTCACCGAGTTTTGGACAAAACTAACCGATTTGAACCATAATAGGGTGAAAAAAGGCCCAGGACCCCAATATGGAATTATGGCCTAGTCTACATTAGATTTAGTTTAGTTTTTTTTCTTAAAAAAAAAATAGACTAGATCTAGACTTTTATTAAAGCCTATTTGATAAACAAGAGTCAAATTCTAGATCATTTACAAAGTCTTTAAATTTAATAGATCAACCTATATAAGTAAATATAAATTATAACAATTTGTTTAGTAATATTATTATAGTAAAATTGTTATAATGTATCAAAATCATACATTTTTTTAACCTTTTAAAAATATTACGAATGTAATATTACAAATTTCTCTGCATGCTTTCTAGGTTCCCAAAACCCTAGATAGTTGTTAGAGATTTTTCAAGACAGTAATTCTCTGATCTCTCTAATTTGCATTCTGAAACACCTAAGATTGTTGCCTTATGTTTAGGGTCAGGGGTTCGTTGACTTTCGATGGAGGGGAGACAAAAAGAGGAAGGTTCGCAGGAGGAGAATATAATCCTATATGTTAGAGTCAAGGGGAGCTCAAGAGGATCAAGAAGCTGAGTCTCTTAGGTACTAAAGTGTTTAGGCTTTTTACATGCCAATTTAATTTATTGGTAGTTGTAATTTGTGTATATTTAAGATGAGACTTCCTATGATCCATTGCATTGCATAAAGCTCATTCATGTTTTCATAAAAGCATAAGTTTTGTAAATAAGTTTTTTTGAAACATAAAGTTTTCATGATCGCATAAAAAGTCAAGTGTTCCATGTTTAAGTTTTGGAAAAATATTTTTTCATTGGTTTAATCGATTACCAGCAAGTGGTAATCTATTAACTGAGATTTAAGAACACTTTAATCGATTACAAGATTATGGTATTCGATTACACAACACAAAATCACAGAATGAACTTCCTGTGATAATCGATCACAACATGATGGTATTCAATTACTTGGCAACATTTTTAAACAAAGACTTCCTGTGACAATCGATTACATTACGATTTAATCGATTACATTGTTCATAAGTCTTTTCCAGAAAACTCAATAACACTTTAATTGATTACATGAGTTAATTAATCGATTACATAAGTGAATTAATCGATTACATTAGTGAATTAATCGATTATTGACAGTTACAACAGTTTTCTATAAATAGATGAAGCCTGTTTTAAAAAATACACCATGAAATATCAAAGGATTTTCATAAGCTTTCTGAAGAGAGAAAAGATACAAAGTGTTATTCTGTGTTAGTCCCTCAAATCCTCAATCTTCAAGGTTCCTTGAAAGGATTTTTTTTAGGGCAAAGTTTCTAAAGAAGATTTTGGAGAGAAAATTATGAGATAGTTTTCTTTCAACCTTGATTCCAGTTTGGTAACCTTTTACATTCATCTATAGTGGATCATCAGGTGGTTTCTTTCCATACAACTTGTTTGTAATTTTTGTTAGTGTAACTATAGCAAAAGTCTTTCTTAAAGCTTGTCCAGAATAGGTGTTTCTAGAGGGAAGAGTAGAGAAGGGTTTCTCTCTATATCTTGATCACTAAGAGTATAAGTGAGTTAGATTTCTTGTTCTTGATCTAGGTCTGATTGAGAGTGATTGTATGAGCTTGTAAGAAACAAATTGTTAATAGTGAAACTCTAACCAGTTGGTTAGAAGAACTAGATGTAGCTTCTCTAGGTTGAGAAGTGAACCAGTATAAATCTTGGTATTGACTACTTCATCTTTATCTTTTCTTGTGGTTATTAATTGTCATTCGTTGGTGTAACTTTTCACAATCAACAAAAAACATTTTGGTTGTTTTCTTTAAAGACTAGTGTTTGATTGATTGAAAGTGTTCTTGGATTATTTTGTGATACGATCTTTTTAACTCTGATTGTTTAAGAAATTTTAATTGGCCAAGAACAACCAATTCACCCCCCCTCTTGGTTCTTGTGTGTTGTTCATACTGTTTTCACTATAAACACCAAATAATCAGGAGGGTCGGGAGGAGATAACGAAGTCGTGATGATCATTGGCTAGTTCGAAAGATTCTGACAGAGGGAGGTTTTAACATTAAAGCCTTCAAGACCACAATGGTGTAGACATGGAAAGAAAAAGGAGGGATAGAAATCTATGATATTGGACGTAATTTGTTCATGTTCAAATTCTTCAACAAGAAGGACTTGGACAGTGTTATGAAAGCAAGCCTGCTGAATTTTGATAGGAATCTGGTAGTGTTGGTAGAATTGAAGAAGGAAGAGAGTCCAAACTTGGTAGTCCTAACAAAATGCCCTTTTTTGATACAAATATATGGGCTCCTGATTGATCTGCGTTCCAGGAACATAGTAAAATATATAATGGAGGCGATGAGGGGATTTCTGGATTAGGACATGTCAGATGATAATAGACTTGGGAAATCTATTAGGCTTCGTGACATGCTAGACGTGACGATATCAATGAAGAAAAGTCTACAACTGAAAATTGGAGTCATAAAATGGAGATTCTTTCGTTTCCTTCCTTATCAGAGAGAGGCCCCTTCTTAAAAAGGTCCAATTAAGGTTTAGTTCAAATATGAGAAGTTGTGTAACTTCTGCTATGGTTGTGATAGTCTAGACCACCAACTCAAGACCTATGAGATGAAGGATGAATCCACAAAGAAGGAGGGAGATTAATTACACTTTGGCCCTAGGCTTAGGGCATCGCCTATTTAAAGTGGAGTGATATGAGGATATAAATAAGAGGTGGTGTACGGTGAAGTGTGTAGACTAGCACTAGTAGAAGAGAAGAAAGAGAAGGTTATTGGATGTGAGGTGGTGGGAATATCTATTGATAACATGATGCTTTCATTGAATAAGGTGCAACTTATGAATGATGCTACAACTTCCGAAATGAATAACATTTACAATGTTAATGATAAGATTATGACCGAGAAGGACATTACCCAGGAAATAACAAAGGTTATGGGGAAGTGTTCAGGAGGAGGGCTTGAAAGGAGATATAAGTGAGGTCAGGTTGGAGAACAAGAGGGATGAGGAAATAAAGGAAAAGACAAAAGGTTGTAGTAGAGATCATCAGCCAAGCACAAAACAAGAATGAAGTGGAGCCCAAAAATGGAGGAGACACATTAGATTGGGTGGAAGGGGAGACAAAAGAAAAATCCTTTTGAAGGGGAGGAAGAGGAAGGTAGATGTTATCTTGTAGGATGGAAATAGACGAAGAGGGACAAGAGTGCTCAAAGAAACGAACTGCTTTTATAATGGTGAAACCTATTGATCAAGTCTGTTGAGAGCAATGAATTTTAAAGCTGGAATTGTCGTTGGCTTAGGAACCCACGGGCAATTTGAGCCTTGTGAAGGCTCATTGATAAAGAAGAATCTAATTCCTTATGGAAACCAAGAAGAGTTTGGTGGAATTACAAGGTTTTAGAAATTATAGGGGTTTGAAGAATATCTTTGAAGTGGATTGCGTTGGGGAGGGGAAAAGGAGAGTTGGAGGCCTTTTCTTGATGTGGAACGAGAAGACTGAAGTGAACATAATATCGTAGTCACAAAATTTCATCAATATGTGGGTATCAATAGTAGCATTGAATGATAAATTTATTCTTTCAGTTGTATATAGATATCCTGAGGAAACAAGGAAACATCTGACATTTAATCTCATTCCAACCCTCCATGTGGAAGCTTCGGCTAAGTGAAGTGCATGGGTGATTTAAACCTTATTTTCCACCCAAGTGACTAATTAGGTAGCCTGTGTTGGATATAGGGGGCAACATGAAGAATAAAGCCTATGACTTAGAAGATTGTTTTGAGCTTTTCACATGCCTTGAATCTACGAAGAAACTAAGGGAGATCAAGAAGACATATTTGATGTAGACCCGTGTGACGACATTGTCAAAAAGGGCCCAAAACCAATCGAAGAACTTGTCAGGATACAACTTGGACCCAGACCTGGGCAATGCACCTAGCTTAGTAGGGACCTCACCGGCCTCGAGTACAGACATATAGCTGAAATCTTATGAAAGAATGTAGATTTATTTACATAACAATCATCTGATATGCCAGGTATCCATCCTAGCATCATATGCCACAAATTGGCCATCTGTCCTCAGGCCAAACCAGTCTCACAGAAGAAGAGAAAAATGGGAGAAAAGCGACGAAAGGAGGTCAGAGAAGAGATTGACAAGTTATTCAAGGCTCAACTTATCATAAAGGTCAGATATTCGATCTGGCTGGCCAACGTTGTCATGGTAAAGAAGGCCAATGTAAAATGGTGTATGTGCACTAACTACACCGACCTCAACAAGGCATGTCCCAAGGAGGCATATCCTTGGCCCAATATCGATAGGCTTGTGGATGGTGTGCCTGGCTTCCAATTGTTGAGCTTCTTGGATGCTTATTCAGGGTATAACCAGATTAGGATGCACCCTCCAGACGAAGAAAAAATTGCCTTCATCATTGAAGATGCCAATTTCTGCTACAGGGTCATGCCCTTCGGACTGAAGAACGCAAGGGCCACATACCCAAGGCTCATGGATCAAGTCTTCAAACGATAGATAAGCAGGAATGTCGAAGTCTATGTAGACAATATGGTCATCAAGTCTCACAGCGGGGTCCAACATGTGGCAAATTTGGAAGAGGTGTTCAGAGAAATCCGCAAGTATGACATGCATCTCAATTTTGAAAAATGCACCTTTGGGTTGGCGGCGGAAAACTCCTAGGCTTCATGATTACCCACCGGGGAATAGAAGCCAACCCTGACAAGTGCACAATGATACTAGAAATGCATAGTCCTACTAACCTCAGGGAAGTTCAAAAGTTGAATGGTAGACTGACATCTTTGTCTAGGTTCCTCCCAAGGTTCGCAGAGAAGGCGAGATCATTCTACAAGTTACTCTGGAAAACTGAGCAATTCCTGTGGGACGAAACTTGCGAGAAATCCTTCTTAGCCTTGAAGAAAACTATTGCAACACCATTGATCTTGAGTTGACCAAAGCCAAGAGTACCCTTGCTACTTTACTTTTCGGTAGTAGAAGAGGCCATCAGTTTGACCCTCGTCGAGGAAGATAGGAAACACCAAATTCCCATCTACTTTGTTAGTTGTGTCCTTCATGATGCTGAGAAGAGATACCATATGATAGAAAAGGTAGCGTTGGCACTTATAGCCTCGGCCCGACGCCTCAGGCCGTGTTTCCAGAGTCACCAAGTTGTAGTCAAGACGGACCACCTATCATGCAGGTGTTGCAAAATCTTGTGCTGGCAGGAAGGATGGTAGCATGGTCTGTAGAACTGTCAAAGTTCGATTTCCAATATGAGCCCCGCGGTCCTATGAAGACCCAGTTCATGGCAGACTTTCTAGCAAAATTTACTAGTGATGTCTGACCTACTCAAGACTTGTGGAACCTGTATGTAGACAGCGTATCCAATGAGAAAGGAAGTGAGGCTAGTATTATCCTAGAAAGGCCCAATAATGTTACTTTAGAGTAGACCCTCAAATTTAATTTCAAAGCATCAAACAACCAGGTTGAATATGAAGCACTTATAGCAATCTTGAAGTTGGCAAAAGAAGTTGGAGAAAGGAAACTCAGGTGCTACAATGACTAGCAGCTTGTCCAAGGATAGGTTGTAGACAGATATCAAACCAAGGAGGCAGTGCTACTCAGATACTGTGATGCCGTAAAAACCCTTGTTCACGATTTTGATTGCTTCGTGATGTACCACATACCAAGGGAAAGAAACACTAAGGCAGATTTGCTCTCTAATTTGGCAAGCACTAAAAAGACTAGACACCTCAAGACCATCATCCAGGAGACACTCTAAGCACCAACCATAGACACCAAGGAGATCATGGTAGGAGAGGAGGAGGAGGCAGACTGGATAACCCCTATAATAAATTCTTAATCCAGGGTTTGTTACCACTAAACAAAAATGAAGCCTGATGCTTGAAAAGGAAGGCCAGTTACTATATAATCATTGATGACGAACTATTAAAAAGAGGGTTGACAACACTTTTGCTCAAGTTCCATATCAGGGGTACGTGCTAGCTACTATTGGCCAACACTTAAGGTCGATGTCCTCGACTTCACAAGGAGGTGCAGACAATGCCAAGAATTCCCAGATCTTCCACGCATACCCCCCCGACAACCTCTATAGCTTGAGCTCCCATTGGCCTTTTTCCATGTGGGGGATTGACATACTAGGATTGTTGACAAAAGCCCTGGGAAGCAAGGAAAAACTCATGAGCAAGAAAGTTAGGCCCCAACTAGGAAGGCCCATTCAGGGTCATGGCAAGCTTAGACAATAAAGCATACAGGCTACAAGAACTAGATCAAAAATAAATTCCAAGAAAATGAAATGCTACCCATCTAAAATTCTATTTTAGTTGACCTACAACAAGACCAGGTGATGTACTCTTTATCCTACTCGAGTCTTTTGTCTAGTGTTGTGAAACCCGGTTCGACTCGATTGGTCAGACCGGTCCAACCGGGACCTGATGACATAATTGGGTCGGTTTGGTTAGTGGACCAGAAATGTATCTGGCTTGGTTTACCCCGACAAAACTCGATCAGTTTTGTGGTAACCTGGTGACCCGACCGGTTTTTGAAACCCATAATGGGTTTTGGCATTAAAAAAAACAACATCGTTTTTCAGTACCTCACGGCTCATGTAGTGACTTTTCCAGTTCTCCTTCTAACGATCTCCTTCACGGCCACCAGTCCACCACGCGATCTTCCCTTTATAGCTTGTCGCTGCCATCGTCATGCTGCCGCACCGGAAGGTCATCAGCCTCTTTTCTCCTAGCCATTTCTGCTTGTCTCATTCCCACCAGTGCCTTCGCAGAAAAACCTTTCGACAACGTTTTCGTCCCACATAATTCCTCTCTCCGATGCCAAATAATGGTGCATATGGAGGAAACGAATAAAATTTTTGTGAAAGTGCAAATTGTAATCTCTGTAAAAACAAATGTGAGCTCATTAGGGAAGAGAAAAGGTACAAAATCGGGTTTCATAGGGAAGAGAAAGCGACCACAGTTTCATAGGGAAGAGAAAGTTGTGGTTCTCGTGAATTTTGGGAAATAGAAATTAGGAATTTTGATTTTTTAATTTAAAAAAGAAAAATATTATTATTTAACTACGCCTTGTTTTATGTTTATCTAAGTAAAAAGAATGGTTTTTTTATTATCAACTTTAATACTTTAATTTTTATTTTGGATTTTGGAAGATAAATGGATTTTTTTAATCAAATAATGTTAGTTATATTTATATACTTATATAATATATATAATTTTGAATTTTGTAATATATATCAGGTCAAACCGGGCCAATTATTGGCCCACTGGTTGGATCACTGACCCGCTATCTCGACCGGGTCCATGACTGGGTCGGGTTTCATAACATTGCTTTTGTCCCAAAACAGAAAAATCAGGGTGTTGGCTTGAGAGGTTTTAACGAGGCACACCCGGGGAATGAAGGGAATTTGTACTCAAATGATAAAATCGAATAAAATTCTCTCTCCCTTCAGTTATATAATTTTCCTTGTGTATATATCAACTTCACCAAAACTCGTCAAACCCAAGTCTGCCCTTGGTGGGCCACAACGAATCTCCAAGGCTGGTCAAACCCAAGGTCCGCTCTTGTAAGTCCACAAAGCAAAAAGGGAGCATCATCAGGTTGATTGGCAAGACCTTCAACCAGGTTGAAGACAAAGTAAGTCCTCGCGGCCTCAAATGAGAAGCTTCGCAAAGCGAAAAGAGAACCCCATTGGCAAGACCTTCAAACAGGTTGAAATTAAACCTGAGATGATTATATGTCATCTCGTTCTCCATTTCATACAAACTTGTCAAGAAAAGCAAAATCCCAGCTAATACAAAGAACCACTCTCACCAACGAGTATTAAAGATCAAATATGCAAGTAAACTCACGACATAGCAAGTTATGGCAACGAAAAGAAGGGAAGTGCATTAAAAATGAAGAAAAATTGTCAAACTTACAAGACCAGCACAATTGTAAAACCCACAAAATAAAATATAAAACAAAGGAAACATGGCCTACACAGCAACAATCTTTTCCTTGTCAAGCAGGTCATCGTTTGTCACTTATTTAAACGGGTCAAAAAGACCTAAGTCAAGACCCTTAGTGAAGAACCCGACTGCCTGACAGCCTTGTAAAATCTCGTCTCATGCCGCTCCACGACTTCTTTCTTAAACACCAGCAGCTGCTCCTTAAGCCCCTTGTTTGTTTCTATCTCCTTTGCCGCTTCGAGTTCGAACTCCTTCAGCTGAGTCTCTGATTCTTTCAGTCGAGCATGGAGGTTAGTTACCACCTTGGCAGATTCGACCACCGTCATTGTCAACTCTTCTTTCTCTTCAACAACACGCTTCGCCTTGCTCGTCAATTCATTCTCCTCCTTCAGTAAATCTTGACAACGTCCAAACACCTTGTCACCATCAAGCCAGGTACTTAGTAATTTAGCAAAGACATTGTTGACCCTAGACGACAACAGATAGTTAGACATGACGGCCTCTGCAAGGGCGACAATAACGTCCCTTTAGAATGCTCCACTCGCCAGACAGTCTAAGCAGTGACCCTCCATTTGGCGACCTCAGCCTCTAAAGATGTGATCTTGTTCAAATCCTCCTTGTGCTTTTGCCCATTCTCCTCCAAGATATCCAAACTCAGCTAGAGGAAGACCTTCGTAGCTTCGGTGGAGTTGTGTACCCCGACTGACCAAATAAGGTTTTGGTCAAAAGGGGACACAAAGTCAGTATGAGTCCTCTGCTCTGGTCTGTTGCCCATGCTCCACATTGAGTTTGTATCCTAAGAAGTGTAAACATGGTTTATCGTCTAGTACTTGTCATCTCCCATTCAAACAACATATACAAGGACATAAATATTTTCATCCTCATTCGATCGACTTCTTTTGGAGGAAAATTTCAAGAATTGTTCAATGCCTTCCTCATACACATGGCTCTTGCAACTTGCATTCATCCAACTTTGATCCATATAATAAATCTGTGATACTCACAAAGTTATTCCATGCATGAAAATCTAACTTTTTTCATTAAAGGTGAGGCACTATCCCATTTAGGAAGACATTTTTTACCGTGGATTCATACGTAAAGGTTAAGTTTTTTTTCTTAAATTTGACAAAATTTTGGCAGTATTTTGCATTGATCTCCAAGTGCACGACATGAAAGAGCTGAGAATCAAGTATGCATCTGGAGAACAAAGTGATTGTACCAAATTTTCATCAAATTTAAGAAAAGAGACTTAATCTATACATATGAATCTACTATAGCAAAATGACTATTCCCAAACTGTTCAAATGGACAATTCAAGATTGAACACAATGATTAATCCAAATTGTCCGGAAGAATCATTGTATTGAATCTCAAATAGGAAACTAAGGTTCACTCATAATGAACATAACTTGTATATAAAGCAATAGTCATTAATCACATAAAATATGATATATGATTTACATGGTTTAATTGAAAAGATTCATTAAATGAATTTGTCCTTGAATTAAGTAAAGATAAAGATTAGTCTAATGTAAATGGTGTTACATAGAATTTCTTTAATGTGTATAATATTTTTTTAATGCTAAAAAAATCGTATACTAATAAGAATTTTGTTAAGAAATTAAGCATTTTAAAATATTAATAACAATGTATTTAAACAGAAGACAAATTAAGCATTTTTTAAATACTTGAGATTATAAATGTGAATCATAAGTTTCACATGTCACAAAAATTTCATGACCACTATATAGTAAACAAATAGTATTTACATTAAATAAAATTAGCAATATTTTATTATGTGCTAAAAATCTATTAAATTGTAATGGATTATGTTACTTGCCAAACAATAATAGACAAGAATATTTTAAATATCTCAATAAATGATTGAAAAGAGTGTTAATGTCTCTCAAACCTCAAACTATCAATCTAAATAAATAAAAACTCCTCTAACTATAACTTTTCTCCTTATCACTAACTCCTCTCTCAAAAAATCCATAGTGTTTAAAGTTTGATTTTCACCATTATATTCCAAAAAACCAGGAATACAATTTTACACCATATAAAATCACTCATTAGGAAAAAAGCTAAATTACAACAAGGTACTAGTTAGTAGCTATATCAACATAACAAGGAAATTTTAGCATTCTTCTCAAGATCTCAGGGGAGACAACAACAACAAACCTTAACACAATAAGTAAACAAAGATTGTTTAAACAAGCTTAAAAGGCATTGATTTATTTGACACATTCAGTAAACACACTTACTTATATAGAGATAAGAATCAAGAAAACCTTATCAACAACAAAAGAAGAATATCACAACTACAAAGCAGAGGAGAGATGAGTCCTTGCGCAAGACGAAATATCCAGTGAGCTCCAATGGCCAAAGTAGCATAACCAAACAATAAAAAAAACCCATTTCACTCCACAGTCAATGTCAAATTCAAATGCAATCAAAATCATCATGATAACATGTTTTGCCAAATAAGCAAAATTAGAATTATTTGAACTTGCCAACAGTATGCAGTAGAAAACGCTCCCGATAATCCTTGTAGCCCCTGACGACAAGATGTGATAGCGAGCGAGAGTGAGACTGAGGACTGACAGAGAGCGAGTCGCCTCTGTTAAAATATAGGAACACTTCACACTTAACCAAGAGAGGGGTGAATTGGTTAGTCTTGGTAAATTAAAATTTTCTTTTCAAAATCAAAGTTTTTCCCTTTGGATCTTTATCACTTTTAAAACCAAGAAACTTTATTCAATCTAATGTTCAGTCCAAGAAATCCACCAGCTCAAAATTGAATTGATAATCAAAGCAAAATAAACAAGATGAACAGAAAATGATCAAGAAAGAAATTAATAACAGAGGACACAAGATTTATACTGGTTCACTTCAAACACTATGAAGCTACATCCAGTTTTCTTCCACTCAACACTAGAATGGAGTTCCACTATTCCAAATTTCAGTTCTTACAAGTTATTACAAAGTCTCTCTTTATCAACCCTAGATAAAGTTCAGAAATCTAAAACACTATTAGATTCTTAGAGACAACCCACTGAGAACACTACTCAACACACCCCTAGAGAAACTCTATCTCTAGATTACAAGCAAGAAACCCAATTACAATAGACAATCAAATACAAAATTCACAAAAGAATTACAACCTCAAAGATAAGGAAAGAAATCACCTGATGATCCAGTAAATGATATGCAAATGAATGAATAACCAGGTTGAATAAAGAAATCAAACTTCAGAACATCACTTTCCTTAAGCTTTTAGAAGAAACTTCTTGCTTCAAGAATCACTTAACAACCCATAAGTGTTTGTGTGAAGGCAAGAACTTAATGAACCCAGAGAATCACTAAAAGAATGTTTAGAAAGCCTTAGTCTGCTCAGAATACGAATTGATCAAAGTTTTTAAAAACAGTTGAGCAAGGGTTCTATTTATAACAGACTTTCTAACCGTCAGTAATCGATTATTTACGCTCTTGTAATCGATTAAATTGTTTAACAAACTTCTGGATATGAGCAACGAACAAATTAATTGATTATCTTGACATGTAATCGATTAAAACAGGCAATTCCACAAATGCACATACACTATGTAATCGATTACGAACTCTGGTAATCGATTAAACCACGAAACTACATAAACTGATTTGAACTATGTAATCGATTACTATATTTGGTAATCGATTAATTTAGCAGAACATGTTAAGTATAGGTATGTAATGTAATAGATTACTATTCATGGTAATCGATTAAGACAGGAAGGTACTATTTTCTGTTTAGCCTATGTAATCAATTACGGCCTATTGGTAATCGATTAAAATGTTCATCAAGGCAGTTATTATGTGAACCAATGTAAAAGAATCGATTATTCTGATATATAATCGATTATATTGTTCTTGAAAAGATTTCCAGAATGCACTAAGAACAAAATAATCGATTATCATCTTAACATAATCGATTAAACCAGTAGAAAACATATCTTTCCAAAAACCTTAGATTTAATTTCAAAAAGCATAAACAAAATCAAAGCCTTGTGAATACTAATTCTTAAACTAATTGATTTAATGAATGATTTGAAATTAAAAGGAACACTTCAAAACAACCAAGAGGGGGGGGGGGTGAATTGGTTGAATCTTGGTAAATTAAAATTTTAAAATCAGAGTTATCACAGGATCTTTATCACTTTCAAAATTGTTCCAACACCAAGAATCAATATTCAATCAAATTCCTTTGTTAAGAAGAATAGAAAACAGAGAATAACTTTCTGTGCAATGAGATTGATTTACAAACAAAGAAATTAAGAGATGAATAGGTGAGAAGAAAGATTAGCCATAGATTTTTATACTGGTTCACTTTAAACACTATGAAGCTACATCCAGTTCTTCTACTCAACACTAGAGTAGAGTTCCACTATTGCAAAAAAAAAAAATTCTTACAAGCAAATACAAGCCTCTCTTTATCAACCCTAGATAAAGTTCAGAAGTCTAAAACACTATTAGACCCTTAGAGACCAAAACCCACACTAAGAACACTACTCAGCTGTCTTTAGAGAAACACTATCTCTACACTTGCAAGAAACCCATTTACAATAGACTAATCTTTACAAAAATTCAAACAAAAGATTTACACCTTCAAAAACTAAGGAAAGATATTACCTGATAATCCAAGAACTCATGCAAATGAATGATTCACAGGTTGAATGACAAATTACAGACTCTTATGCATTCCTTTCCTTAAGCTTTGAATGAACAATGACGTTTCACCTTCTTGATTCAAAATCCCATTTGAATTTGTGAAGCCTAAGTGTGTTTAACAACTCAGAAAACTCACTAATGAAAGCTCAATAACGTTTGTGAATGCTCAGATTTCGAAATTCTCAAGTTACTCAAAAGTTCTCAAAAGTTACAAACCTCAGCCTGAGAGGTTCTATTTATAACAGCTTTTTAACTGAAAATAATAGATTAAACCCACTCCAGTAATCGATTATTTAGCATTTGTAATCGATTAATTCAAGAATGTAATCGATTAAAATGATTATGACACGTTCTGGGTTTCAACTATGAACAGTTTAATCGATTAATCCGTCACGTATTCGATTAAAACAGGAACCCATGATTTTCCAAATGAACTGTGTAATGGATTATAACGATGTGTAATCGATTAAGACAGCAGGCCATGTATTCCTAAGTATGCATGTAATCGATTACCGATTTCCGTAATCGATTAAGATAGAAAGTTCCATTTTCCATATAAAGCCTGAGTAATCGATTAATTCGATATGTAATCGATTACAATGATCATGATTTGTTTTCTAAAGGCATGAAGAACAAAATAATCGATGTCATTAGCTTTGTAATCGATTAATGCAGTAAGGGTTCATTTTTCCAAAAACTTTGCTAGTTAAAAGCCTTACTTATACACTGCCTTTATTTAATCCTTTTAATCTAACAATCCTAGATGAATGATTCATGCATGATATGCTCAATTGGATTATCAGATCATAAACTTCCTTTCACATTAATCAAATTGGTCTTCAAGCTTTCTTGGAACTTTGTCCTTGAGCATGTTGAAAGCACAAAACACTTGAGCCTTTGATTCTTGTTCATTGATGCATGACTTCACTTGAATCAACAATCTCCCCCTTTTTGGCTTTAAACATGCCAAATCTTCAATTTGATTAGGAATAGAAACTTGGGGATCAATTTGAAAAGCCATTTGTTTGAACAAGCTTTTATTAACCTGTAAAAATTTCAATACCTTACCAAGAACCAAGTGTTAAAGCACATGTAGCTCATGAATTATTTTATTAAGCACTATACCAATCAATTTAGTTCCTTTTTACACCTTAACTCCCCCTAAATTTCATCATACATTCAAATCACATTTTGGGCAAAAAAATTGAACCAAAAACAGGGGCAAACAGAGTGCTTTCAAATTCACTCCCCCTTAATCAATTCTCCCCCTATTTGGCTTGTTAAAAGTCAAAAATAAAGTAGGCACAGCGGATATAAAACTGGAATAGCATAATTCAATATATAGAATAGCATAGAGGGCAGTACATAAAGGAATTTTAAACCAAATATAAAGAAAACAGAACAGAACATAACATAGTTCATTACAAACAGAAATTTAACCAAACATAAACTAAGAAAAACCATAAACTAACAATCCTAGAATTCAGCAGAGGCTCTATCATTCATGTTAGCCTCAATAGCATCCAGTCTTTCTCTTATTTCTTCTAAGGCTCCATGGGTTTCAGCCTTGAAATCTTCTTGAAGCTTCAACATGGAGTTCATCTTTTGAATCATCAATGATTCAAAATCAGAATAAGAAGGATGTGCAGGATGTTGCTGTTCCTCATCATCTGAATCATCAGCCATCTCCTCTCCTTGTGCAGCACCTCCAAGCAGATTGGCCATCACCCAACCATTGGGTGTCTTCCTCATGCCCATCTTGGTCAAATGTCTTTCCTTGATCAGGCTGTTGTAAGCATTTGTGTTGTCTACAACTTCATTTTCAACATCAATGTTGAAATGATCAATCAGCCTGGAGACAAACACTGGGTATGGGAAAGGATAATTCACTAACCGTTTAGATTTCAACATAATTTCTTCAAAAATCAGAGGCCAGTTCATAGGAATGTGATGCTTTAGCCCATACACCAACTGAAGATCCTTATCAGTTGCTTGAGCATGGTTGGTTGCTCTAGGTGTGATAATGTAGGTGATCAAATAGTGAAGCATCCTGTCCTTAGCAATCATTGGACCAATGCCAAGCCTTGTCCTAAGCCTCATGTGAGGATCATGAAGCATACTCCTATAGGTGTCCATCTTACTATAGCCCACTGGATCTTCATCAAATCTGCAGGCTCCCTCACAAACTACCCCAGCTACGGTTTACCAAATCTCAGGGGTTATATGCATGGTCACTCCCTTTACTTTGGACCTCATATCACCTTGCATTGAACCTTTCAAGCAAGTGTAAAAGACCTTCACTAAGTCAGGGTAGAAGGTACCCTTCATCTCTAGGAATCTCCTAAGGCTTTGAGACTCTAAATAGGCTGGGAATTGGAATCCTTGCCTAATGAACCAGTCTAGTTCAATGTATTTGGGAGAGGCCACAGGCTTAGTGGCATTGAACTGAAGGTAATTCATTTTATTTGTTTCAGAAGAGAACCAAATGTCTAACCTATTTGCTGGTTGAGGGACAGGAGGATTAGAAGAAGACTCTCTAGGTTTCCTTTTGGGTTTCCTAATTCTCTTAGAGGATGGTTCAGACATGATGATAAGAAAGAATAGGGCACAGTCTAGACATAGAGAATATGCAGAAAATTTTGCAGAATATTGCAGAGGAGAAGAAGAGAATAGGTGCAGTGAATCAAGGCTTGTGATCCACTATTTATAGGCACAATTCAGTCACAAAACGTCCATAAATTCAAAAATATAGCTGTTGGTGACAGTTTAATGGCATTGGGTGCGTTTTAAAACTGATTAGGCAGTTAAATAACCCATAAAAACCTGTCAGAATTCAAACAACAGTATGAATAATCAATTATTACGTAATGTAATCGATTATTCCAGTTCAATTTGGCTTCCTTTAAAACACATGGTAATCGATTAATTTCATAAGTAATCGATTATTTCAGTCTTGATTAGAGATTGAAGACGACCAGTAATCGATTCTTTTCATAAGTAATCGATTATTTCACATCTTGAATCATTTATTCAAGTATCAGGGTCATAAGTAATCGATTATCTTGAGTGGTAATCGATTATCACAGAGTGAGTATTACTTCAAATATGAATCAAGATATGTTGATGTAGCCATGAGAGTTGCAGCATCCTTGCTCTTCTCCATCTCAAATTTCTTGATAATTTCAAGATAGTACTTGGATTGGTTAAGAAAGGTTTCATTCTTCATTTGCTTTACTTGAAGTCCAAGAAAGAATGTGAGTTCACCCATCATTGACATTTCAAATTCTTTCTGCATAGCTGATGAAAAATCCTTGCATAATAGATGGTTAGTATAACCAAAAATAATATCATCCACATAAATCTGAACCAATAAGAAATCATTTCCAAGCCTTTTGATAAACAAGGTTTTACCAACATTGTCCCTTGTAAAAGATTGTTCAAGCAGAAATTTGCTTAACCTTTCATACCATTGTCTAGGAGCTTGTTTCAAATCATATAGTGCCTTTTTCAGTTTGTAAACATAATCTGGATGTTTAAAATCTTTAAAACCAGGAGGTTGTTCAACATATATGTCCTCCTCAATATATCCATTTAAAAATGCACTTTTAACATCCATTTGAAAAAGTTTGAAATTCATGAGACATGCATATGCAAGTAATAACTTGATTGCTTCCAATCTTGCAACTAGAGCAAAAGTTTCTTCATAGTCTATGTCTTCCTCTTGGTTATAGCCTTTAGCTACCAATCTAGCTTTATTTTTGACTATGATTCCACTCTCATCAAGTTTATTTCTAAAAACTCATTTTGTGCCAATGGGCTTAAGAGATGAAGGTCTAAGAACAAGTTCCCAAACTTCATTCCTCTTAAACTAATTGAGCTCTTCATGCATTGCATGCATCCAATGCTCATCATTCACGGCTTGATCGATGTTCTTAGGCTCAATTTGTGAAACAAAAGCCATATCACAACATAGGTTCTTTAATGAGGATCTAGTGGATACTCCATTTGAAACTTCACCTATGATGTTGTCAAGTGATAAGTCTCTTGTTGTTCTCCAATCTTTAGGCACTTGAACAGGGGTTGTGGATTCTGTTTCAGCTCTTGGTTCTTCAATTTTGGTTGAGGAATTGTCTGTTTCAATTAACTCTTCCAGCTGACCTATATGCAGTACCTCACCACTTTTCTCATCTGAAATTATGCAGCATTCTTTGTTGAAATTCACTTTGAAGCCTTTGTCACACAGCTGACTAATGCTTAACAAATTGTTCTTCAGTCCATCTACATACAACACATTTTTTATCTTTGCTTTGATGTTGTCCCCAATATTGCCTTCACCAATAATCTTCCCTTTGTTATTATCACCATAAGTGACATATCCTCCTTCTTTTAAAGTCAGATTTGAGAGAAGGGACATGTCTCTAGTCATGTGTCTAGAGCATCCACTGTCAAGATACCAAGTTGATGTCCTAGCTCTTAGACACACCTACAAAATTCAAATCAGAATTTAATGGAAGGTACCCACTCAAGGTTTGGTCCATAAGGGTTAGCATTTCTCTTTACTTTGGGAATCCAAATGCAATCACCATTAGGCACATAGAGCTCCTAGCATAGCATTTAAAAGATGTGTTCCATTCTTCATACAATAGTTGCAAGTGATAGATTTTGAAGTTTTTCCAAAACCAAAATATTTGTTGACTCTTGAGTTCTTTTGCCACTTTTGATTCTTCTGTTTTGGAGGTACAAAAACTATTTTTCCAAATGATTTTGATCCATGTTTATACCCCAAACCAGAAGTATCTCCAGCATATTTTTGCACACTAAGCATTTCAGCCAAGTTGCATTTTCCCTTGTAACACTTTCTCAAGAGATCAATCAAATCACTGTTTTTGGTTAAAAGCAACATATATTTTTCATCTTGACTCCGTTTATACTCATCAAAATCCTTTTGAAGCAACTTATACTTGTCAACATTGCTAGAAGAAGAAGCACACACACAACCATTTAATTTGTAGCTTGAGACAAGTTTTTTCATTTTCTTCTTTCAAGCTGCAAATTTCATTTTGTAATTCTGTAATTTTTTCAATGTGCCATCTAAGATTTCCTCTGAGCCTATTATTGGATTTTGCAAGTTTTTGGGCTTCCTCATGCATTTCTTGAAAAGTATGAATAGCTTGGTCAAGTTCAGAATTTACCTCATCTCCATCACTAAGCAAATCATCATCATCTTCATTGATGGTGGAAGTGAGACACATGTTGGCTTCTTCATTTTCTGTGGAAGAGTCTGAAGTTGTTGACTCATTGTCCTCCCAAGCTCTGTATGCCCTTTTTCCTTTTCCTTCCTTTTTCATCTTGCTTTCACCTTGTTGCTTCCTCAAGTAGATTGAGCACTCAGATTTGATGTGACCTGGTTTGCCACACTCAAAGCATGTGAAATTGTTGTCAATCTTCTTGTTGAGGTTTTTGTTACTGCTGCTATTTTTGTTCCCTTTGCTGAACCTTTTTTTTCTTGTTTTTCTTCAGAAATTTGCTGAACTTTTTCACCACCAAGTTCACATTATCTTCATCATCCTCTTCACTTGTTTCCTCTTCCTTTTCAGCTTTTAAAGTTGCAGCTGTCAAGGTTATGCTTCTTGTTTTCTTTTCTGCATCTTCACAAGATGTTAATTGAGACATTTCTAATTCATATTCAAGAAGCTTACCAAATAGTGCAACCATAGACATCTTTGAAAGATCTTTGGATTCCTTGATTGTTGTAACTTTTGGTCGCCAAGGTCTTGTCAAGCACTTCAATATCTTGATGTTTAGCTCTTCAGTGTCAAAGACTTTTCCAAGACCCAATAGGTGATTTACAATGTGTGTAAATCTGGTTTGTAGCTGTGAAATGCTCTCATTGGAGTTCATCTTGAACATTTCATACTCATGAATCAAGGCATGCTTCCTTGATCTTCTAACTTCCTCTATTCCTTCATGAGTAATTTCAAGCATCTCCCACATCTCTTTTGCACTGTTGCATCTCACAGTCTTGAAAAATTCATCAGAGGAAAGTGCATAGGTGATCATATTTTTAGCTTTAAAATCATACTGGGCAGCTCTTTGTTCAGCCTTAGTCATCTCATCCCATTCTTTCGGAATCAACTTATTTGCCACAGTTTTCTTTGGAATAAAAGGACCTTTCACAATAGCATTCCATGCTCCTGAGTCATTTGATTGAATAAAGATTTTCATTTTATTTTTCCAAAAACTGAAATGTTCCCCTTCAAACATTGGAGGCCTGTTTAAAGAGACACCCTCCTTAAAGGTTATTTGAGAAGTATTCATGTTTCTTTTTGAAAAGAAAAAGTGATCTTGAGTAATTTACAAGAACCAGCTCTTGATGCCAATTGAAATTAAAAGGAACACTTCAAAACAACCAAGAGGGGGGGTGAATTGGTTGAATCTTGGTAAATTAAAATTTTAAAATCAGAGTTACCACATAATCTTTATCACTTTCAAAATTGTTCCAACACCAAGAATCAATATTCAATCAAATTCCTTTGTCAAGAAGAATAGAAAACAGAGAATAACTTTTTGTACAATGAGATTGATTTACAAACAAAGCAATTAAGAGATGATTAGGTGAGAAGAAAGATTAGCCACAGATTTTTATACTGGTTCACTTCAAACACTATGAAGCTACATCCAGTTCTTCTACTCAACACTAGAGTAAAGTTCCACTATTGCAAACAAAATATTCTTACAAGCAAATACAAGCCTCTCTTTATCAACCCTAGATAAAGTTCAGAAGTCTAAAACACTATTAGACCCTTAGAGACCAAAACCCACACTAAGAACACTACTCGACTGTCTTTAGAGAAACACTATCTCTACACTTGCAAGAAACCCATTTACAATAGACTAATCTTTATAGAAATTCAAACAAAGAACAAGAGTGAGAGTGAGAGATGAGGGTTCAGGAAGAGCGTGATCAGAGGGGGAGACAGCTTGATTCAATAAAAGGAAAAATACAACATCAATTTTTATGAAAACCAATGTTAACATCAATTCATTAACATCAGTTTTTGAAAACAAATGATGTTAACATGAGTTTGTTAACATTGGTTTTTCAAAAATTAATGTTAAAATTAGTACGTTAACATCAATTTTTTCAAAAATCAATGTTAACGAACTCGTGTTATTTATGAATATGCCACCGTGTTATTGTTAACATTTGTTTTCTCGAAAATTGATGAAACGTAGAGATATTAAAACCATTCTTTCTAGTAGTGATGGTATATAATCTTATTATTGCATGCACTAAGTGACAAAACTGGTATATATAGTAGAAATAGAAACTATACTAAAGTTTATTAACATATAGAGATCACGGGCAAAAGAACCAAAACGGTGTTTTTTTTCAAAATATTTACCGATAAGGGGCTGTTTCACAAATATTTACAGAAATGGGGCTGTGTAACCTGCCTAGATTAAGGCATGTTGCAACATTTATAGAATTGGGCTTGTTATAACATGCCTGGATTAGGCATGTTATAACAACCCCCATTCTATAAATAAGGCCCCCCCACCATTTCCTCACTTTCCACTATCTCTCTAGAAGTGCTCTGCCTTCTCTCTAGAGTTTTCGGTGGATATTCTGTGCAGGGAAGCTCTGCTGAATTTCGAAGTTGTTCAGAGAAAATCTTGCAAACAAGTAAGCGCGCTGCTTTGCCTTTTAGTGATGTTGTTCTTAATTAGTTATTTATATTGTTAATGATGCATGTACTTATTTTTTAGCACAATAGATGTTAGGTTAGTTGATAATTGTTTTAGTTTAGGCTTTAAGGTTTATTTATTAGAAAAATGTTAGCATGATGTTAATTTGTTAGTGACATAAATTTAGGTGGATAGAAAATTCTTTAGATGTTTGGTACTGTACTTTTGGCTAAAATTATTAGAATTTAAAATTTAGGGTTTGCTGGGCATGGTTACTTGACGTTTGGATTAAGGTTTGATGATGTGATATTCGTTTGTGGTTAATGGTTTAGGGTTTGGTGGGCATGGTTACTTGACGTTTGGATTAAGGTTGGGGTATTGTTG
>PYAF01000141.1:221896-245418 GCA_007407185.1 Glycine tomentella | reverse complement strand
CCTGAGACACGTTTAACTCTCCGCCAACAAATGGTGCCCCTCCAGCAGCATACGATGCACCTCCAGCAGCATACGATGGCCCTCCAGCAGCATATGATGATGTACGATGTGGAACTGCCTGGATGGGTAAAGCAACATCCTCAACTTCTGTGATATCGACGTACAACTCCAAAAAATCTTTCCTTCCCTGGTTGCAAAATTCTTCTAATACCAACTCGACGTCTTCATCATCCATTATTTGAAACCCCATGAACTTCTCGTGTTGCCATAATCTTCCAGTCAGTAAAGTGATTGACTGGTTGATATTCAGATGTAATTTTTGTCGTATCTTTTCATGCAATTCACTCAGGGTTGACGTACGTCGCACAGAGGTTCCTCGTGTTTCCGCTTCAAAAATGACACCATGTTGGCCTTGATATTTTCTTCCATTCCAATATAAGACAACGCGAACAGAATTACCACCTGAACTCATGTTTCTTGTCACTGACAACACCTTCAAAAATATATGAAAAAATGAAAAAACACCAGAATGAGGGCAGTTTATCAGAGGCAGAGAACACTGGAAGCCAATATATGAAGGAACTGGGGGGTCCTTATTTATAGATTTGGGGTTGCTGTAACATGCCTGGATTAGGCATGTTACAACACACCCAATCTAGGCGTGTTGTAACATGCCTAATCCAGGCATGTTACACAGCCCCAGTTTTGTAATTAGTCCATGTCACACAGCCCCATTTCTGTAAATATTTGTGAAACAGCCCCTTATCGGTAAATATTTTTAAAAAAAACACCATTTTGGTTCTTTTGCCGAGATCACGAGAATCAAATGTATTTTATTCTAGAACTAAAAAAATTTCATGAAACATAATACTAAGACTTACAGATAAATACTTATATCATATTAAAAAAAATATTGAATTACATTAATAGGGTCCAACTGCATAGGTGATGAATATGGTGATGCACACTACTAAAAAAAGCCCATTTTATGATGTTTAATCAAACACGATTGTTTTGTAATCGTCTTAATATATGTCGCGGTGGCAAATTTGTAAATAAAAGATAAAAATAAATACGGTTGTTATAAAACCGTCTTAGAAAATGGGTATTCAAAAACAGTTTTATAAAAACTGTTTTGAAAGCAGTGTGCAAAGACAGTTTTAAAAAAATCATCTTTGAAACCCATACCCTTTACGCACTTCTGCTCACATTCTATTCGATGCCCGTTCCCATTCTTTTCCCTAAAATCAAATCATACCACTCTCTCATCAAACCCTAAGATTCCAATGTCCGTCTGTCTCTCTCCTCGAAGCTTTCCCTCTCCTATGTGTTCCACGTCTCGCTCAGCTCGCGCCACCGCGACTCCCACCGTCTCATGTCATTCGTCTCCGTCAGCTCGACGCGAAGCCCGTCGTGCTCGTCTTAAATGTGTCACCATCAAAATCTTACTCCTTTGGCTCAACATCGTTGAGGTCTCTCGTCAGGGCAACGATATTCACTTCTTTGTCAGAATCGCTTCCGCTGATTTTGGCGTCGAGAACTTCCTCAAGAACCCCAAGTGTGGTTGTGGCTTCGGTTGCAAAACACTACCCTTAAACGGTGATTTCTATTTCCTCAATTTAATTACACTTTTTTGTGATTATTGGGTTTGGTTGCAAACAGTAGATCTATCTAGTATCTATCTTCTTCTTCTTTTTCTTCTTTAAGTTAATAAAAATATGTACATACAGTAGAACAATTTCATCTTCTTTATATATTGACATGATTTGTTTTTTGAGCATGATCGATTTTCGTTCTCATTAAAAGAATAATGTTTTTCTCATGAACAGAGACTAGGAGATCTAAATGATATTTACATAAACTTCCACTAAGTGGTTGCCAAGTGCTGAAATTGTCGTTGATGACAAATATTTATCAAAGCCTTAGGCAAGATGTCCTATATGGAGACACAAGCAACACAGAAAAAATGGGTTTTCATTTTATACACAAATTGATTATTCTTTATTAATTATTCTTTGACTTTCAATTGATGCATAATTTTTGTATACTTGTGACTTTGGCACACCTTGAGATTTCTTTTTGTTTATAAAAATTTGTATCACCTGTGGTAGGATGGTGTGCTTTCAAGCATACGAAAAATCAATGTTAACTTGGTTCCTACTTTAGGGAGATCAAGGTCATTACAATTGTTAGATTCCAAGCATTTGGAGTCAATCATGAACATTTGGCGACAAAGTGGGAGATGTTCCAATTGCCAAATAATTGCATATTGAAAGTGATGCTTTGTTCTATCCTCTAACGATCAATTTTTCTATATTCATCTATTCTGGTGTTTATTGGTAGCAATGTGGAATGTCATTTTGGTCTATCCTCTAACAATCAATTTTTCTATGTTCATCTATTATGGTGTTTATTTGTAGCAATGTGGAATATAGCATGCCCTTGAACCCCGTTAAATCCTGGGTCAATTGTTCTAATTCTTTACTACATAGCATTCATTATTCATGTAAATCATGTTACCACCACTATATATACAATATGTTCATTGATTGAAGTCCTTACTCATCAAGATCCAGAGGTGCATGCTTGTAACAATTATGTTTTGTAAAATATGGAACACTTCATATAATGACCTTGATTTGCAAAAAAAACAAAAAAACAAAAAAAATTATTATTTTATTATGGCGCGATTAGCACCAGGCACGGCGCCGTTAGCACCAGAAATGACCCAGAAAACACATTTTCTCTGGACTTTGGCGCGGATAGCGCCAGGGTGGCGCGATTAGTGCCAGAAGTGCCCCAGAAACCATATTTTCTCTGGAATATGGCGCGATCAGCGCCAGAGCACATTCTGGGCCACTATAAAAAGCCATTTCGCGTTTTGGGGGGAAGAAAAATCATTTTCTTCTTCCTCCCTGTGTTTTCCGTCATTGAAGCTCAGAAAAGCTTCATATCTTCATCATACTTCATCTAAACACTTCCTATCCAACTAGAAAGTTGATTAGAATCCCTTTATGAGCTAGATTCCAGCTTTAATCCTTAGAGAAAACCATAAAAACGGAGAAATTTCGTTCCCTAGGGAACTTTGGAAACTGAGTTTTGGAGGAGATAGAAGGCGATTCAAGGACGCCATAGCGTAGAGAAGTGATCCTCCAGCCTTCCTTGACTGTTTAGAGGTAAGAAACTCAAGTTTTACCGTTTAATTTGTGAAATGGTTCTTGGGATGAATAGTGACCACTTTGTGATAGGGGTGGAATTAGGCTTGGATTCTTTAGAAAAGTATGCTCAGGAGGTTGTTCTGATGAATACTAAGCTTTGAAACATGATTTTGATGAAGTTTGGTTTTGGCTCTAAGTTTGGTATGGGTAGGAGGAATGTTGAGTAAATGGAACGTATTATGATATATATGAGCCTAAGTGCCTTTACAAAAGTTGTTCAGAAGGCCAAATAAACGGTGAAGATGTGTTGATATACATGTTTTAGGCATGTTGGATAATTGTGATGCATGATCTGGTAGATCATTGAATTAAGCCTATACAGAGTCTAAGGGGACTCTATGATCTTGGTTGGACCAAGATAGATCTTGTTGAGGGTCTGTAGATCGCCTATAAGGTGATTAACTCTGATAACCCTAAGATAGAGAACAGAGAGGTTTCTATGGAAAGGAATAATGTTTCCTTTCATTCTAACGGTTGAGGATCGTTATTGATTGTTTGTTTGCATGCCTGGTGTAGGGCGTGAGTTTTACACTGCTGGTGGTGGTGACCACGAAGCTGGGAGAGCCGGTATCTCGTTGAGCACAGGTAAGCTCTTTGTCCTTGGGAGTGTTTTCCCTTTCTTGTGTTCCACCATACCCGAGGGGGTGATGGTTATTGTATGCATATGTATATATATATATATACATGTTGAGATTGTGTGTACTGTTTTATTGAATCATGAGATTGATGATAAGAGGAACACTGTGATAGTGTTCTGTGATTAATGATAAGTCAAATACTGTGATAGTGTTGTGTTGTGATTGAAAGAGTTCTCTGGCCAATACAATAGAGTATTAGGGATTTTCGTTGGAAATGTACCTGTCAGATGATCTCCCTTAGGCAACAGATTAAGTCCTAAGGTAACGTACCTGTCAGATGACTTTCCCTCGGAATAGGTATCCAATGGGGTTCTAAGGAAACGTACCTGTCAGATGATCTTCCTTAGGCATTGAATTAAGTCCTAAGGTAATGTACCTATCAAATGATCTTCCTTAGTTATTGGACGAGATCTTGAGAGAATGTATCCAATGGATAGATGATCTCTCAGACAATGTGATTGGATATATATATATATATATATATGATTACACTTGTGTGAGATACATGTGATGGGTTTTGTAATGCCAATTTTAATATTATATGTATGAAAGTGAACCAGGAGGAGGAAAGACCTCCAAGGACCCTGAGTTTACTGAGATTGTTATCTCACCCCTGTTGGGGATCATGTTTTTGCAGGTGATGACCAGGGAGTGACTGATAAATCCCAGGGCAAGAGGCCTGAGTAGGGATAGTTCCTTTGAGAACCTTAGGCATAGAGTGAAGAGCATGTTGGCTCTATTTTTGTTTTATGCCTATGTTTTGTACCCTGAGGGATATTTGTACAGTTTTGAGATATATATTATGTATATTACGGGAATTCACCATATATGTATATAATGTACAGATTATGTTGTTAATGACGTTGATGACGTGATTTTGTTTAAAGCTTCCATTTTAATTATCCATGATAATTGCTGCACTTATCTGATTAAGTAATATGTTAATACATCGGATGCATCCAGGGTGTTACACTTCACACATAACCAAGAAGGGGGTGAATTGGTTAGTCTTGGTAATTTAAAAATTTATTGATCAAAATCAGAGTTTTTCCCTTTTGGATCTTTATCACTTTTGTAACCAAGAACCTTTATCCAATCCAAAGTTCAACCCAAGAGATGTAATGCTTCAAGAATTTGGTAGATAACAAGAATTCACAAACAAGAAAGATAAAGTCAACCAAATATGCAGAATTAAAACAACACACAGAGAATTATATTGGTTCACTTCAAACACTATGAAGCTACATCCAGTTTTCTTCTACTCAACACTAGAGTAGAGTTCCACTATTGTAAATTTCAGTTCTTACAAGTTATTACAAGCCTCTCTTTATCAACCCTAGATAAAGTTCAGAAATCTAAAACACTATTAGATTCTTAGAGACAACCCTACTGAGAACACTACTCAGCAAATCCCCTAGAGAAACACTATCTTTAGATTACAAGCAAGAAACTCATTGACAATAGACAAACCAACACAAAATTCAAAAGAGAATTACAACTTCAAAGAATAAGGAAAGAAGTCACCTGATGATCCAAAGAATGATATGTATAAGAATGATTTCACCAGGTTGAATACAGATTACATACTCAGAACATAACTTTCCTTAAACTTTTAAAAGAGAAAATCTTGCTTCACTCATCCCTTAAAGACCCATAAGAGTTTTATGGAAGCAAGAACTCAATGAACCCAGAAATATCACTTAGAGAATGTTTAGAAAGCCTTAGAATGCTTAGAATATGAATCACTCAAGTTAGGAAAACAGTTGAGCATGGGTTCTATTTATAGTGATATTTCTAACCGTCAGTAATCGATTAAAAACACTTCAGTAATAGATTATTTAGCATTTGTAATCGATTATATACGCTCCTGTAATCGATTAAACCGTTCATAATGATTCTGGGTAACTATAACGAACAAATTAATCGATTATTCCAACGCGTAATTGATTAAACCCGAAGTATGCATAATTATGAATGTACTATGTAGTCGACCATAATTTTCCTTAATCGATTAAACCCGGAATTATGAAAAATATGTTTGAACTACGTAATCGATTACAATAATTGGTAATCGATTAAACCAGAGATATGGTATTTTCTATTTGGCTTATGTAATCGATTATGGCTTGGTGGTAATCGATTAAAACTGTCACCAAGGCAGATTATATGTGATCTAAGATCAAATAATCGATTATTTCGCGTAATCGATTAAACTGTTCTTGAAAAATTTCCAGAAAATACCAAGAACAAAATAATCGATTCTTTGCCTGTCATAATCGATTAAACCAGTGATATGCTATTTTTCCAAAAACACTTAGTTTATTTCAAAAACTTAAATCAATTTATCAATGCCTTGTGATTTATATTTCTCAGACTTATGAATGATATGAATGCAATGGTTGGATCATCAGAAAACTTCCTTCCTTTTACATTTGATCACAAGCTTTTCTTCAATGCTTCAAAGGCATGTTGAAAGTTCAAAACCATCCTTTCTTGAATCGAAGTTCTTTGTGCTTCAAGCAACTCCCCCTCAAATCAACATGTTTGACTGACTATAGTGTACACTGTTAAATGATTTTTCACATGCTATGCTACTTTGCAGTCTTCACAACGTAGTATGTACTGCATAATATTACGCTTCAAGACATTTTTAGAGTTTACTATTATAAAATAGTATAGATGATCATGCTAATCTGCTACCAATGTGTTTTATTATGAATTTCTGATATATATATATATATATAGGGACGGATAGAAGGGGTCCGTAACAAACATTCTTCCTCATGGTTTTTACTTTTTTACTATGATGTTTTGTGTTTGATCAAATATTCAAATGTGATTGTTTTTCCTCATAGTTTTGATTATAAAGCTGACTTTGTCCATATTGTTCATGTTTCTAATAACATTGGTATCTCTCCTTGAAAAATTACTATAATGTCCATATATCTTTTGTGGGTTCAAATGTGCATATTCTAGCATTCAAACAATGGGGTAAGGCATTTAATTGTGTTAATAAAATCAAGCTTAGAGCTGCACCTTTTGTTTTCAGTTTGCCAACTGTAGTCTACCATAAATCGAACCTCTGTATCCATTGAAAGTCATTCAGTAAGTTCTACTTCTAACTTCTAAGCAAAACACAAAACAAAAAGGTGCCACCTTTTTCACTTTGGTATCTTTACTTACAATTGAAGGAGCTCATCTGCCATCTTCCATATTTACATTTTTGTTTTATTTGGTGCAGACATGCCTCATGTTATTGTTATCCAAGATTCCATCCATTGAACTCCTATTGAATTTTTCATCAATGATTGGATGTTTGGCACCATTGTAATTTCGGTCATAGAATGTTTTGATTATGTATCCACCAATTCTTGGCTGCATAGTTCCTGCTTCAATGCTTCTTTTCATTAGATAATTTGTATGTAGAGGAGCTTCTGCATGTAGAGGGGCTACTGCATAGGCTTTTGCATTGTAAATGGTCTTTAAACAACTGATTAGACAATCTTAAATTATTGGATAACTGTTATTTTTCCTATGCTGGCATAACTGAATCAATATTAATTGTGAACATGTGAATTTTGGCATTTTTTTAGCTTGTGTACATTTTGCAGCCGTGTTTGGGTGCCTTATCCTTGTTGCTTGTCTTCTCCTATCCCTTCATGAAGAGGTTTACATTTTGGGTAACAAATTTCCTCATTTCCAGCTTTTATTCTTGTCCTATTTCTTTATTATTATTTTGATATTACTAGTATAAATTAAAAGAATTTAAATACATGTGAATTTCCAATTTTTTTAGCTTTCCCTTTTCCCTTTCTATCAGTAGTGGGAAATGGGAATCAACGGTACCGCTCCCACAACTTATACCTTTGCATTTGTTTTGCCTTTTCCAATTGATGGACATCGACTTGGTGTTTTTCATTTGAGTATCTTATAAACTAGCAGGAATAAAAGAGTATTTAAATCTTAAGCATTTTCAGTTCATGAGCATAGAATTGGTGCTTTTTAACTGTATATCTTACATAGTAGCAGAAATGATATAGACATAAAGCTAAATGTTTTATATTTTAGGCATTTTTTTTCATGTACATAGACTTAGTGCTTTTTAACTATTTAACTATAAAACTAGCAGAAATAATAAGGAGAGAAAGCTGAGTATTTTAAATTTTAGGCATTTTTATCTGAAAATTGAAAAAATTCCCTCTCCCTCTTTTCATAAGACTAAAAAAACTATGCAACATATTCTCTTCATTGGAGCTTACAATTCCCTCTTTTCATAAAGTTTTGTATGACACTAATGCTGCATTATTGTGTTGTAGGTGTGCTATGATATCAGTCCTTGGTTTCTAAATAATGAAATAAGTACAAACTTAAATCCATTCCTGATGAGTAGTTTAATTTAGGTTTAACTAGAATCAAATAATAATAATAATAATTTAATACATGAGCTAGTGAAGACTCAAACATTCCAATTCTCAGTTTGGTCTTAAGAACACTATGAAAGGAAATGAGTGATTTCTGAGGATTAGTAAAAGCTTCAGCATTCTGCTTAACTTCCCTTTCTATATTTTTCCTCCTCAGCACTTCAGTATTTAAATCTTTCAAAGCATTTTCCTTATGGATGGAAACCATTGATAGTTTCTCTAATGATTCTAAGAACTTCTATAGCAAAGTGTCTCTTTCCAGGTTTTCATATCCTTCATTTAAATCCTCCTTTGCAGTTTCACCTCCCATATTAGAGCCCATTGACACAAAATTAATTGTTTAGGATAATCATGAACAACCTAATACTATGCTTTGTCTCAAATTTTATTTTATACTAGAATGTAGTTCTATATTTTCACCTATGATGCCCTTTAGTAAACTGAACACACGAATGAGGCAAACTTCAGTTTATTCTATGCTTTTCCAATTACACAATCCGGCCTCCTCCCTCCTAAGCTAACCTGAAATTGAAAAAAAATAATTTGATCAATGTTGGAATTGTCCAAATAGAGAGAATTTAACTATATAGAAAATTATTTTATATCATATAGAAAGTAAAAAATCAAATAAAATTATTTTTCAAGCTTGTTTGAATTTATATGAAAAATACATAGAGAGAATTATTTTACACAGACTACCACTCTTGAATCGATTTATCTGGATATATATTAAAAAATTATAAAAGACAAGATATTTTTTCTTTGTAGCTCCAACGAATGTATTTACATCCTTTCATTTTGACTAAATCGTATAATGATTCATTGACCATTGTTCTTGTTCTATTCACTGTTTTTCAGCTGCTTCTTCAACAATTTTCTTGTCATGACTTGTGTCTGCTGTTAACCTTTGTTATGTGTTGGGGCTATTATTGCAGAGTGATATCGCTTTTCTTTTCTTCCCAGCTAAAGGAGAAGTGTTGTCAGAACCATTTGGTGTGGTTCTCATATTTTCATCTTCGAACTTCCCAATCAGCAAGTCTAAAAATTTTCTATTCAAGCCATGTTGTTATGTTTACTATTAGTTACTGTTAGGTTTTAGAATTATTCATGAATCAGTTTCCTAGAGACTTTTTCATGTATATCTCTTTTTTTTATTACAAATAATATTTTAGTTTATTAATTTTTTATGTAAGTAATTGTATGTTTATGGAATTAGCAGTGATGAAAGGTAAGGGAAATTCCTAGTATTTGACATAGGTGCTTTTCTTTCTTGTAAATATTTGATTTTTCTTACATGCTTCTAGTTCCTCAGGCCTAAAAAATTGTTGAGGGACAATGATATACAAAAAGGTTGAATGAGAAGCAAATCACTGCTCTCCTGAAAGTTACTTGTCAAAGACCTCGCGACCGAGAAAATGACATTTTCCAGGTATTTTGCTTGTTTTGAATTGATTAATATTTATTCAAAACAACTTTATGGTTAAATTGATGATAAAATGTACATGATTATATAAATTGATGATTGTTATTTACTTGAATTATCGGGACATATAACCAATGTTTTGGGTTTTCCTTATTTGTATATTGGATGTTATGGGAAACACTTATCATTCTCCTGGTCTTGTTCTAGGTACATTTTTTAGGGATTGCTCTCAAGTCTCAAAGCTAGGTGTATTTTAGAGATTTGAAAATCACTAGGGAGGTATTAGTATAGAGGGATCTTTGTTTTTTCCTGTCTTGGTTTCTCATTTCTCAATACATGATTAATTATGAATAAAAGATATTTGTTTTAAATACTGAACCTTTAATCTCTCTTTATTGGCCTAAGAAATGAGAAAAGCCAAGATCTTGGAAAGTGGAAAGCTTCTAGGCTTCTAGCTACTTGAGAATATAGATCTAAATCTCTGATTTGCTTAAAATGTTATAACAAAGTCTATGTTTGTATATTGATTAAATCATGCATAATGAAAAAACCAACCATTCTTGTTAATAGGAGTCTATTTTTAGGAAAAATTTGTTTAGCATATATAAATAAACTGGCCATAAATATAGGCCTAGTGCAAAATGAGTTGCTAATTAACCTATATTTAATACCCACAGAAGCTCAAAATAAATAAATAGTGAAATTGAGGCTATCTAAACAAGACCTTGACAATTTTGGTAGAGTTTAATTCATGTGATTCATATTTTCTGGACCGACTCTCCTTTCGCACATTTAATTTATAAATTTCTTTGGGCTCTTATGTTCTCAATGTATCTTTTACATGTTGCAGTAGATGTACTTGGGGGTTCTTTACTTCGGACGTATTTGTCAGAGAAGGTAACTTCTTGCCTGATATGCATATTTTTATTTTTTGTTATTTAATTTATTTAAAAAATACAAATGGTATTTTTTTAGAAAAGTAACCAAATAAATTATTTTACTTGCTACCTTTAGAAATTATTCATGTGAAATTATTTTATTTGTTTTACCCAATTCATTGAAGTTTTATGTACTCAACTTACTTTTTATTTATAAAAATAACCTTGTTTTTATTTAATTTTTAAGATTTTTTAAAATAATAAATTGATTATTGAAAAGAAAAACTATTCCTAAAAGAATTTAATAAATTTAAATTAAGAAGGTTATTTGGAAAAAAACGGTCTTAGTTTAATTTTATTTTTTTTAAAAAAAAATACGTTTAACTAAGACAGTTCTAAGAAAAATTGTCTTAGAATGTCCACATTGTAGGACAGTTTTTAGGAAAAATCATCTTAGTTTAAATTTATTTTATTTCTTTTCAAAAAAAAGTTATTTCTAAGACGGTTATGTCTTAAAACCGTCTTAGAAGCCTTAAAAAAATTCAACATGAAATCTAAGACGGTTTTCAGCTAAAACCGTCTTAGAATTGTGACATTCTAAGATGGTTTTGGCCTAAAATCGTCTTAGATTTCATGTTTTAATTATTTTTTTAAAGGTTTCTAAGACGGTTCTCTGGAGCAACCGTCTTAGAATCCTTGTCTACGAAAACTGTTCAATAACTGTCTTTGAAAGTCTTACCTTTCAAAGACGCTAGCTACAAAGACGGTTGAAGAACCGTCTTTGTATGGGTAAAACAATCATCTTAAAAAAACGTTTTAGTAGTAGTGGTATGTGACTTTGGAGGACTAAATTGAAGATGTTTCTTTCTCTCTTTTTATTTTCTGTGAATATGTTTCTTTACTTAAGGTTGGAATTCATTGTTAGAAGAGAGTTACATAATATTAATGTAGGTTGACAATCAACTATTTTTTGGTAAAATTGCTCTTATTTTCCATGTGCAGTTAATGTTGTGCCTTGTAGAATTGCTTTCGAAAGGGGCAAAGAGCGCCATTTTTGCTTTCTAGCAATCTCTCCAGGAACATCTTGGTGGCTTGTGCTAGCAGAAGAGTTGCCAATGAAGAAGCTCTATGGAGTTGTTCGGGCTGCTACACCTTTGGTTGGGTGCAATGTATGTATATTTGTCCGCAACCTTTGCATTTTTATTTTGAATCAAGTAGTTTGGTTAGCCGACAACTATGGCACAAATTTTTGTTGCTACTTTAGATAACTTTTTAATTGTATTTAAATAAAGATAAAATAATTTTAGGTTTATATTTTACTTTTAATATATTATAAACAATGGTTTTGTTTCCAAATACAAATATTGTATTTTTAAATACTTAATTTATAAATAATAAACCCCACTTTCTAAGACGGTTCCTCACAAAACCGTCTTAGAATCCTCAAACCTTTTTATTTTTTTTTGAAAAAAGAAGACATTCTAAGACGGTTTTTCAGAGAACCGTTTTAGAAAGTTTACTTTCTAAGACAATTTTGGAAAATCGTCTTAGAATCCTCATTAAAAAAAAAAAAACACATTTTAAGATGGTTTTTCAAAGAGTCATCTTAGAAGCATCCAGTTTTTCCCAAAAACATTTTCTAAGATGGTTCCTCAAGAAAACTGTCTTAGAAATTAGACATTCTAAGATGGTCTCTAGGAAATATCGTCTTGGAATGTTCACTTTCTAAGAAGGTTTTTCACAAAAATTGTCTTAGAAGCATGCATCTTTTTTTTTATTCAGAAAACAATTTTAAAGATAATTCTTGAAAAAACCATCTTAGAAATTAGACCTTCTAAGACGATTTAAGAACCGTCGTAACAAGTCCCTCAGAATCGTCGTGGAAAGTGATTTTTCAATAGTGAATAGTGGTTGTGTGTTGTGAAGGAGTTTTGTTTTTGGCATTGGGTTTGGTTTTGATTCTAAAGTATGAGGTGTGGCAGGAGATGCTCAGAAGTTCGCCAGAATCAAAGGTGGAGATGGTGCGTGGGGACCATAAATAGTCAGAGTGCAAGACGGAGGAGAAAGGAAGAAGAGGAAGAAATAGAAAGGGGAAGAAAAACAGGTATTTTAATAAGAGAAAGAAAAATAAATCTTAACCACTAACTTAAAAATAAAATGATATGATGATCCTCAGTATGTAATTCACTGTGGGAGACCTAGCTAGCTTTCCCATGCTAGCCTCCACCTTTGATATGATGATACTCAATAAATCTTAACCACTAACTTAAAAATAAAATGATAAAAATGAAATCATTGCTCTTTTTTTCTTTCTAATGGAGAAATATCATTATAAAGTATAAATAATTAGGAATCTATGAACTCACACAAATACTTTCACTCATGCTCTCCTTTGTTACATAGTTCAAGTTTGCATAATTATGTGTGTACAACAATGATGTAACAAAAATGATGACTACCAAGTCCTGAATGTTTGGGTAGGATCATTTCCGGAATGCAAACTTCAAGACTCCATGAATTGTGATTTAAAACTCAAATAGAAAAATGGAAAAAGATTAAGGAATGACACCACGATCCACAAATGGAACAATAAGTTGAAGGAAGATTTGCCACAAAGGAAAGCTACCTTGATAAGAATCGATTTGGTTTCAATCAAGAACCAACAAAAGCCTAAGCTTTCAGTTCAAGCAAATGTTTAATTTCTATTAATCAAAGTTAACCACAAATAGCAAAGTCTGAGTACTTATATAGCTAAGCCTCTAATAAACACCTAAAAAACGTAAGTTTAGGCCTATTTGCGGAAATATCAAAGCCCATTACAAAAATAATAATAGTATATAGAAGCACTACGATTTTAACAGAAAATAATAGATTAATACGACCTGTAATCAATTAAAACAGAGCATTCAAGTGTTGTGTAATCGATTACAGAAAGATGGTAATCGATTACAATAGAGTGTTCGAGCAATGTGCGCTAAGTGAGCTCACCAATAATCTTCAAGGTGCTCGAGTATAGCTCCTTGTTTCTTCCTTCATTCTTGCCTTGTTAACTAGTCCAACCATGATTTTCTTGGTCATCTCTTCTTGAAGAAGCTTGGTTTTAGACCTTATCATTGGACCCTTCAATTCATGGAGTGCTTCTAGAACTTCATGGTCCTTGGATAGTCCTCTATCATCCCCTCCTTCTTGAAAAGAATCTGTCCTTGGATTGGCATTCAAAACACTTACATCACAAAAAGAAAGACCAGTGACAGTAAAACTAGAACTCACTTCATACTCACTTGGCAAGTCAATCTTGTAGGCATTGTCATTAATCCTCTCAAGGACCTTGAAAGGTCCATCACCCCTAGGTTGGAGTTTAAATTTCCTTTGGAAAGGAAACCTATCCTTCCTTAGAGGTATCCAAACCCAATCTCTGGGTTCAAATACCATGGCCTTTTTCCCCTTGTTGGCTTGTCGTGCATATTGCTCTATCTTTTTCTCAATTTGATTACGTACCCTTTAATGAAGATCCTTAACAAAAGTGGCTCTAGAAAGCCCATCCTTACTCAAAATAGAAAAAATCATTAGGAAAGGGAATTAGATCAAAAGGAGATAAAGGCTTAAAACCATAAACAACGTCAAAAGGAGAAAAAAAAGTGGTAGAGTTGGTTACCCTATTATAAGCGAATTCAACATGAGGTAACCATTCTTCCCAAGTTTTCAAATTACCTTTAATGAAGCATCGTAGGAGTTGTGAGAGTGTTCTATTTACTATCTCAGTTTGCCCATCGGTTTGAGGATGACACGTGGTGGAGAAAAGAAGCTTGGTTCCAAGTTTTCCCCACAAGGTTTTCCAAAAATGACTCAAAAACTTGGAATCCCTATCCGACACAATGCTCCTAGGTAATCCATGAAGACACACTACTTTTTTGAAGAAAAGATCCGCCACATGACAAGCGTCGTCCACTTTGTGACATGGAATGAATGTGCCATCTTAGAAAACCTATCAACAACCACAAAAATAGAATCATTGCCTCTCTTGGACCTTGGAAGACCAAGTGCAAAATCCATGGAAATATCGGTCTAAGGTGAGGTAGGAATTGGCAATGGAGTATATAAACCATGATGCATGACTTTGGACTTGGCCTTATGACACACAATACAATTAGAACAAAATTTGATGACATCATGTTTCATTTTAGGCCAAAAGAAATGTTCATGCAAAATGTTTAAAGACTTTTCGACCTCAAAGTGTCCCATTAACCCCCCCCCCCCCTTTATGAGCTTCACAAATCATGAGTTCATGCAAAGAATTTTGAGGCAAACATAATCTTTTATTTTTTAAACAAGTATCCGTCATGCCTAAAGAACCCTTGGTGAGACCCCTTTTTCACACAACTCAAACAATTTAGAGAAGACATGGTCTTGAGCATACAAGTCCTTTATGTGATCAAATCCAAACATCTTGGTTTCAAGCATGGAGATTAAAGCATATCTCCTTGAAAGTGCATCGGCCACAACATTAGCTTGCCTTGTTTATGTTTAATCACATAAGGAAATTGTTCCAAAAACTTAACCCATTTGGCATGCCTCTTATTAAGCTTTCCTTGGATTTTCAAATGTTTGAGTGACTCATGGTCACTATGAATCACAAACTCCTTAGGAAAGAGATAGTGTTGCCAAGTTTGTAAAGCTCTAAAAAGTGCAGAGTTCCTTGTCATAGGCGGAATAATTCAAAATAACACCCTTAATTTTTTCACTAAAATAAGCAATTGTGTGACCTTCTTGTAAGAAAACCGCACCTATGCCAACATTGGATGCATCACATTCAATTTCAAAAGATTTGGAAAAATTTGATAGAGCAAGAATGAGTGCATTTGTCAACTTTTCCTTCAATTCATTGAAGGCGTTCTCTTGTTCACTCTCCCATTTAAATACCACATTTTTCTTAACAATGTCATTCAAAGGAAATGCTATGGTGCTAAACTCTTTGATAAATCTCCTATAAAAACTAGCCAACCCATGAAAAATCCTCACATCACTCACATTTTGGGTGTTGGTCAATCTCTAATAGACTTTATTTTCTCATCGTTCACTTGGACTCCCTTAGTACTCAAAACAACACCTAAAAACACTACTTGATCAGTGCAAAATGTGCATTTCTCCTTATTAGCAAACAAGCTTTCATGTCTAAACACTTGCAAGACAGTTCTAACATGGTAAAAGTGGTCATCCATTGTTAAACTATAAATCAAGATATCATCAAAGTAAACAACCACAAATTTTCCAATAAAGTGCCTCAAAACATGGTTCATGAATTGCATGAAAGTGCTTGGTGCATTGGTTAAGACAAAAGGCATGACCAACCATTCATAAAGTCCAAACTTAGTTTTGAAAGCGGTTTTCCATTCATCACCTTCTCTCATTCGAATTTGATGGTAACCACTTTTCAAATCTATTTTGGAGAAAACACAAGAACCATGAAGTTCATCCAATTTATCATCAAGTATAAGGATAGGATGTCTATACCTCACGATGATGTTGTTGATGGGTTTACAATCTGTGCACATCCTCCATTTGTCATCTCTGTTGGGCACTAGGATGACCGACATTGCACATGGGCTTTCCTTCACCATCCTTTTTGCATCAACCCTTCAACTTGCTTTTGAATCTCCTTGGTCTCTTCCAGATTACTCCTATAGGCCGCCTTATTAGGAAGTGAAGCTCCCGAAAAAAGATCAATTTGATGATCAATTCCTCTTAAAAGAGGCAAGTCATGGGGTATGTCTTGTGGAAAGACATCCTCAAACTCCTTTAAAAGTGTATCAAAACCTTGCGGCAACTAAAGGGCACTAGAAGACAAGCACATATAATTGGGAATGAGTAAATACATTTGTTGTCTAGCAAGCATAATTCTTTTAACCTCCTTAGGTTTGATGAATAAACTTTCTTTTATTTCTAATTTTCTTTTCACTCTTTTTGTCTCTCTTATTTTGTTCTCTCTTTTCACTCTTTTTGCCATCTTTTTCTTTTTGTCTTTTCTCTCTCAAAGGACTCTTTTCTTCTTTGATTTTCTTTTCTTTTTCTCTTTTCAGTCTCATTTTTATTTGATCCTCACACACCTCACTTGGAGACAAAGGTGAGAGTACTGCCTCTTAACCTTTATGAAGGAAAGAGTATCGATTGGTGACCCCATTGTGTACCACATCTCTATCATATTGCCAAGGTCTACCAAGCAACACATGGCCGACTTCCATGGGAACCATATCACAAAGCACCTCATCCACATATTTGCCAATGGAGAAAGTAAGCAACACTTGCTTATCAACCACCAACTCACCATTGTCACTCAACCATTGCAATTTATAAGGTTTAGGGTGAGGGGAAGTTTTTAAACCAAGCATCTCCTCTAATCTAGTGCTTGCAACATTGGTGCAACTTCCTCCATCAATAATCAGAGAACAAACCTTTCCACTCACCAAGCATCATGTTTTCTCCTTGTGTATCATCTATATCTTTGCACAAGCTTCCCATGAGGTGTCTTACCATTAAAAGATCTCCCTCTTCCGGTCTAAGGAAATAGTCATCCTCACCTTCACTAGAGGAACTTGAGAACTCCTAGATGACTCACTATCCACCTCTCCATTTTCCAACACAATCATGGTCCTTTTGTTTGGACATTGGGATGCAATATGACCCTTACCCAAACATTTAAAACATTTAATTGAACTAGATTTATTGGAAGGAGTTTGAGTAGGAGAAGTAGTGTTACCTCTTGAAGACTTTCTTTCAACATGTTGGGAAGAAGAACCCTCTTTCTTAGAAGTGTCCTTATCCTTCCAAGAAGAATGACCATATGAAGACTTCTTGTAGGCTTGTTTTATCTTCAATTGTTGCTCCACTTTCATAGCCCTATGTATAAGTTCATCCATGGTGTTGCAGGTTTGAAGCTCTACAACATCTTGAATGTCCCTATTCAAGCCATTCAAAAATCTAGCCATTGTAGCCTCATTAGTCTCCTCAATGTTTGCTCTTGCCAAAGAAATCTCCATCTCCTTGTAATAGTCATCAACACATATATTCCTTTGATAAAGCCTTTATATTTTGTTATGCAAATCCCTTATGTATTGAGGTGGGACAAATCTCTCCCTCATGATTCATTTCATTATCAACCATGTGTCCGGTCAATGTTTCCTCAATCTTCCTCTTTCCATTTGCACTTGAGTCCACCAAGCCATGGCATACCCCTCAAATTATAAGCTAGCCAATTTCATTTTCTTTTCTTCACTAAAACTGTGACAATCGAAAACTTGGTCAACTTTTATCTCCCAATCAAGGTAAGCTTCTGGGTCATTAGTACCTAGGAACTTGGGAAGTTTGAATTTCACATATTCCATTTCATCCCTACTCCTCCTATGCCTATGCCTTCCACCATCGCCATATCCATCATCACTCCCTTGAGAAGAATGAGGTGACCTATGATGTCTCCTTCTCTCAATGTCCTTCATTCTTCCACTCAACTCTTGAGTACTTCGTTGTATCTCATCAAAAAGTTCTCCCATCCTCCTTTCAACATTTCTTTGCAACCTATCCATTTGGTTAGCCAATGAAGTCATTAGCTTAGTGGTTCTAGGTGAAGGTGGATCACTATCGCTATCGGACACCATTGCTACAAGAGAAAGGTTAGTAAAACAAAACTATAATGGTCCTTACCACTCACGAAGTGTTTACACTCTTCAACACTTGTGTTTCACACTTGTAAGATTTTTTCTATAAGGTTCACTCTTGTCTTTTTCCACTCACTAACTCTTCTTCAACTCTTGAAATTCAACCAAAGATTCCAATCAATGAATATCCAAAGTGAAAGATGAAACAAATCCAAACTCAACTTAAGAGGTCAAGGAAGAAAGAAAGCTCTAAGACAAAACCTTGGAAATTTAGAATACAAGCAATAAAATCTCAACAAGAAAAGAACAACTCAAAAAGGAAAGTCAAAGAAAACAATGATGAAGATATATAAAAAAAAATTGGCTAAATATAAACCACTTTAATTATATAAAAAGATAGTGCTATTAGGCAATAATAAATACACACTAAGAGAGAGGGCTTTTAAATAAAATTTTGGCTGTCAACTTTTTTTATACTTGGGTCCTCATATTTTTTGATATTTTTATTTTGACCCAATATACTTTTTAATAATTTCCGTTTGGTCCTTCACATTTTCTCTTTTAGGACAAAAAACTTTTGAATTTGCACAAATGCCCCAAACTCTCTAGACATAATTTTATGAATCAAACTCAGAAAATTTCCAGCAATGCTATGAGTGTTATGAAGAACATGAAGAACAACCCATATTCAAAACAACTCAGCAATTCAACAAAGTGATTGGGAAAACGAAGGCAATTGCAAGATAAACTCAAAAATCACACAAGAAACACACAAAGAATAACAAACAAGCAAGAATCATGATTTTTCAATTTTCATTTTTCGGAAAAAAATAAAAACAAAAAATGCAAATAAGATAGATAGAAATCTTTACGAAATGCTTTCGGAATCAAGCTCTGATTACCACATGATTACTACCAAGTCCTGAATGCTTGGGTAGGATCATTTTCGGATTGCAAACTTTAAGACTCCATGAATTATGGTTTAAAACTTAAATAGAAAAATGGAGAAGAATAAGGAATGATTAGGAATGACGCCACAATCCACAAACGGAACAATAAGTCGGAGGAGGATTCGCCACAAAGGAAAGTTTTCCTGATAAGAATCGATTTGGTTTCAATCAAGAACCAACAAGAGGTTAAGCTCTCAATTCAAGCAAATGCTTAATTTCTATTAATCAAAGTTAACCACAAATAGCAAAGTCTGAGTACTTATATAGCTAGGCCTCTAATAAACACCTAAAAAACGTAAGTTTAGGCCTATTTGCGGAAATATCAACACCCATTACAAAAATAATAATAATAATATATAGAAGCACTATGATTTTAATCGAAAATAATCGATTAATATGACTTGTAATCAATTAAAACAAAGCATTCCAGCATTGTGTAATCGATTACAGAAAGATGGTAATCAATTACAACAGAGCGTTCTAGAGCTGTGTAATCGATTAAAGAAGGATGGTAATTGATGACAACAGAGGAAACCATCTCTGTGTAATTGATTACAAAAGGATGGTAATCGATTATAACATAGTGTTCGAGCAACGTACGCTAAGCGAGCTCACCAATAATCTTGAAGGTGCTCCAATTTAGCTCCTTGTGTCTTCCTTCATTCTTGCCCTTGTTAACAAGTACAACCATGATTTTTTTGGTCATCTCTTCTTGAAGAAGCTTGGCTTTGGACCTTGTCATTGGACCCTTAAACCCATGGAGTGATTCTAGAACTTCATGATTCTTAGATAGTCCTCTATCAAGAACTCATTTTTAAAAGCTTTATTCTTAGGATTACAAAGTCAAAATTTTGATGTCATTAACAAAAACCAATAAAATAGGAGACGAGTCAATTATTTACTGAATTGGAATCAGGAAGTGAGATTTCTTTGGAATAATCGATATATATATATATATATATATATATATATATATATATATATATATATATATATATATGAGAATGTGATGACATTTCAAGTTCTTCTTTTTAAGTCAATTGTTGAGGAAATTATATATCTTAGTCACAGCCAAGGACACTAGAGAAATTGCAACATGTTAAAACCTGTTTAAAAGAGTCTGATGATGTAGCTAGCATGAGCTTATTGCTATGGAGAAAGGTCTTCCCAAGATCCAAGTTCATGCAAATAATCTTTGAAAAGTGCAAACAGGCAAGGTCATATGAGAGGGTGAAGAAGTGCACCAAAGGATGGGATGAGGAGTGGAGTGGGTATGAAGAAGACGAGGGATTGATGACCAAATATCTTTTGTCTTGGAATTGGGGGCACGTGATGGTCATGTGGGTCCCCCACGAATGTCTGTCTTGGATCCCTCCAAATATTTCATAATATCGTACGTGTTAAAAAAGTTTAAATATATTTTAAATTTTAGTAAATTATTTTTATAAGTTTATTGTTATAATTTTATTTTTTATAAATTTGTTTTTTCAATGTTGGTCTTTATAAAATATTTTATTCATTTTTAGTTTGGATTTTTCAATTTTTGTTCCTGTAAGTATAAATTTATAGAGACAAAAAATTAAATATATATATATATATATATAAACTTATACAGACTAAAAATGAATAAAAAAATTTATAGGGACCAAAATTTATAAAGTGTCAATTTACAAAGACTAAAGTTAGAAAAATGAGTTTACAAGGACCAAAAACAAAAAGACATTAACTTAGGAGAATCAAAAATATATTTAAACTTATTAATAATGAATTATGGATAATAAAAATGACATTAAATAATAATGAAGGGAGATGATATGAGATTAAATTTTTTTGGCAAAATATATATAATGAAAAATGTAATAAATAAAGAAAAATAATAAAGGGAGATGGTGAGTGTTATATATATATATATATATATATATATATATATATATATAAGTCCATTAATATTGCCACATCAAGATATACTTCGATGCAGATAGTTCTCTTTTTTCTTTTATAATTGTCAATTGCCAGACCATATATTTTACATATTAGTATTTAATTTCAGTTTCAATTATTCTATGATCTTTCAATACTATTAATATATAAAATTATGAAATATCCTAATTATTAACTCTAATAGATAATATGAGCACAAATATTCAGAAAAAAAATAGCACAAATAATTAAATACAAAAAATTTGCCTTGCGTAGATAGGGCCATCAAAAGCTCTGGCGGGATATACTGAGAAAAAGGAGGCTAACATTTTGCTTTTAATTTCTTGTTTTAATCTTAACAATTAGATATATATAATGGTCTAGAATGTTGCTGGAGAGAGGAGGGAGACAATTTTGAAGGAAAGTATCCATATCCCAGTTAGTCACTTAGGCAACACTAATAAACCAAAAATGTTTGTCAAATTCCAACTAGAAAATTGCCCCTAGAGCATATAACTTTAAATGCACAAACAGAGGTGGTGGAATTACACCACTCGGAATTATACAATTATGAATTATCATGCATATATAGTATTTCGTGTTTGGTAAATTAATTGAATCACTAATTGACAAGGGGTCCTTTGTGAGTATTAAGGGGTGCTATCATGTTATTCATTCACAGCTAAGCTTGATAGGACCCAACTTAAGTGAGTCGAGCTGAATATTTAGAAGACGTAGTAAGGCATTAACTCCAAAATTGCCCTTAATTGTCTTCCATATCTAAGTGGTACCCACTTTACTTTATACTTCCCCAAATGGGTCCCTTTAATCTTCCCCACCATCCATTAGGCCACAGTTTGACAATGGCCTCTCCTTTGACTACACAATATCCTGATTGGGTTTTCTTCCATCTAAATAATTATACATTTATACTCTTATTAAGGCAATGGACCTTTGACAACCCAATTTACGCACAATGGTCTGAAAGGGAAATTGAAGGACTAGTCATGGCCATAAATTCAAGTGAAATTTCAAAACGTTCTCATCACCCACCATATGACTAATCAAGGTGATGGTATAACAGGTTGTGGCATTGAATAGACTAGTGGGAAATGAAATCAGGGTATTACTGTTATCCCATTATTCATTTGAATTCTTTGGTTTATATTTCTTCACCTCTTAAATATAAAAAAAAAACTATTTCAAGTTAATTAAAAAATTAATTATAATCATATTTAATGATATCAATATCCATTAAAAATTATTTTTTAAGTTATCCTTCTTTGAAATTTGACATTATGAATAAAAATGAATCATTAGAACTAAAATTTCAATTAGATGAAAGATATTTTAAATATAATAATATTTGTTAAAGTTAATTGAAATTTTTTGATGTTTAAGAATTATTTATTTATTTATTTTATGTTTGAGACAAGGCTAGTAGACCACCGTTTGTTTCATTGACGTATTCTCTCCCTGACAAACAGATAAGTAGCAGTGCAGACCCCATTGGTGATGCAATTTGCAGGGAACCAAGTGGGAAGAGAATAAAATAAATTCATTGATGTAGGCACTGAAAGGTTCTCGAATTAAATTCACACCTTTTGGCTGAAGGTGATTGTGTGATCAATCATAGGGACCAAACGTTAACACTGGCATTGTATATTCCCTTAGCATTCTAAGTCTACAGTCACATTTTGTATTAAATTTTCAGTCCTAGATTTTATGAGCTCCTTCCATTATAAATGCATGGTTAAAAATTTCTTTGTAAGATAAAAATAAAAGAAAACTGTCTAAGTTAAGAATATTAAGTATCGTCATATTGAAGAAGTAGGTAGTTATAACAAAAGGAGTAGTGAAATTTTGCACCAGATTTTGGTTATGCACATCTGTAGAAAATAAATCTCAGCCAATCAACTGGTAATTTCTAAGCATGATTTGTGAGGAAGCATAGCTACTAGTAGGATTGGCTCAGATATTTTTTTTTATTATTATTCAGGACGAACTGAAAAAGTTATACCTCCTAATTATTTGAATTTTATTCTTCTTGCACTTTTTTTGGCAAAATCATTAATAATTTTTTCATAATCAAGATTTTTTAAGTAATCATATTCAATAGAAATCAAAGAAATTTTATTTAATTTATCTTGTGTCATAGTTTTAAATAAGATTTTAACAATTTCAAATTTAATAAATTAGTTTTCTTTTAGTGTATGTAATAACAATAATTTATAAGTTGTATATGCATTAAAAAAGAACAACTAAATATTTTTAAATAATTTAATATCATAAAGTTTGATTTTGATTCATTATTGAAGTTTGAATCATAATTATTGTAATTTTTTGTTCTAAAACTTTTGTTTACGTAATTATAAGTATGTTAACGCTGATAGAAATGAAAGAAAATATCTGAGCCAATCCTACT
>PYAF01000141.1:186216-200563 GCA_007407185.1 Glycine tomentella | reverse complement strand
TAAGAATATTATTTGCAATAGTGGAACTCTACTCTAGTGTTGAGTAGAAGAACTGGATGTAGCTTCATAGTGTTTGAAGTGAACCAGTATAAAATTTGTGGCTGATCTTTATTCTTATCTCTTCATCTCTCAATTGCTTTGGTTGTGAATCAAATTACATTACACAGAAAACTCTCATTTGCTTATTGATTTCTTGACAAAGGAATTTGATTGAATATAAGATTCTTGGTTTCAAAACTAATTTTTAAAGTCATAAAGATCCTGTGGAAACTCTGATTTGAAAATTTTAATTTACCAAGGTACAACCAATTCACCCCTCCCCCCTCTTGGTTGTATTGAAGTATTCCTATTATTTTCATGTGAGGTTACCCCTAATATTATAAGTCTGAGAGCTTTGAGAAATTCTAGGAGAGATTAGATAGGGCTAGAAGTTTGATCCTTTTATAAGAACTCAGTTAGAAGCCATAGTGTCAGAAGAGATAGTAGTTTCAATGTGGGATCGAATGAAGTCTTAAGACTTTGAGATAGAATTTGTGTCTCTAATATACCCGAGCTTAGAAAGATTATCATAGAGGAAGGGCATAGGAGAAACTTGAGCATCCACCCTAGTGCTACCAAGATGTATCAGGATCTCAAGGCAATGTTTGGGTGGCAAAATATAAAGGGAGAGGTTAGAGAGTTTGTGTATGCGTGTTTAGTCTGCCAGAAGACTAAGATAGAACATCAGAGACCTTCAGGTAAGTTGCAACCCTTAGAGATAACTGAGTGGAAGTGGGACAATATCTCCATGGATTTCGTTGTAGGACTACCTAGAACCCCCAGAGGTTTAGATTCTATCTAGGTTATTGTCGACAGGTTGACCAAATCTACTTACTTTATCCCCATTAATATCAAGTTTTCCGTAGAGAAGTTGACCTCGTTGTATATTAGTGTGTTGTCTAGCATAGTGTTTGATAGAGATCCTAGATTCACCTCTAGGTTTTGGGAGAGTCTAAACAAAGCCTTGGGAACCAAGCTTAGGCTAAGTTCAACCTATCATCCTCAAACCAATGGTCATACTGAATGGACTATTAAGTCGTTGGAGGACCTTTTGAGAGTCGTATTAGAACAAAAGGGAGTTGGGAGAGTTTTCTGTTGTTGATAGAATTCACCTATAAAAAAAGTTTTCATTCTACCATTCGCATGACTCTCTACGAAGCTCTGTATGGTAGAAGGTGTAGGACACCCCTTTGTTTGCTAGAACTAGGAGAAAACCTCACCTTAGGACCTGAAGTGGTACAACCAACCACTGAGAAGGTCAAGTTGATCCAAGAGAGGATGAGGACTCCTCAGAGTAGGTAGAAGAGTTATAAGGACAAGAGAAGGAAAGACCTAGAATTCAAGGTTGGTGATCATGTATTCTTGAGAGTCACCCCGTGGACGAGGGTTGGTTGAGCCTTGAAATCTCGAAAAATCACACCCGATGGAATAGCAAATTGCCTTACCCCCATCTTTTTCTAACCTCCGCAGTGTCTTTCATGTTTCTCAATTCCACACACACACACACACACACATATATCCATGATCAATCTCACGTGGTCGAATTGGACGGCATTCAAGTAAACGAGAACTTGACATATGAAACATTGCCTTTGAGGATCGAGGATAGGCGAACAAAGCACTTAAGAGGGAAAGAAATTTCATTGGTCAAGGTGGTCTGGGGAGGTTGATGGAGTGCTTTTAGTTAAATATTTTTCTATCCTTCTTAGCTTAATTGACTTCTCTTGGACTTTTATTTTTTCATTCTAATTCAGTTTATGTCTTAGGCAAGTAAGTGGGCTTAATTGCTAATTGTAGCATATTTTCGGATTTGTTGCTCACTTGACCTATCTACCTTGTATAGAACCTATAGAGCTCTACAGAACTCCGAATGGAGCGTTTTAGTAGTCCCTGGAAAGATAACAAAAAGATCTACAAGGTTTCCAGAAATAAGCCAAGGCTAATTCTGCCATTTGGAGGGTCATTTTAGGCTTCAAAGTCATAATAATTGCACTTATATTTTGGGCTGCGAATTTGATTTTTATGGTTGTAAATAGTAAATAATTAGAATTGATGGATTTGTTCATGGCCCATTCTTTTCTTCATACTTAGTCACTACATATTAGTGACATTGAACAGACTTTACACATTACATTACATTAATAAAAACAGTTTTACATTTCTCTCTTTTAAGTTTTTAGGATCAAAACTCTTGCCCTTATTTTCTCTCAACTGTTCTTCGTTGTTCTTCATTGTTCTTCATTTTCGTTTTTCTATTCTTCCATTTTCGTGCAATCATTCCATGGGGCTTTCACTGATGATATACTCAATCAATCCAAGGATCCAACCCAAGCACAAGGAGAATTTGAGTTCTGGTTTGGTATTTCGAATTCTATTTGAATGTTCACTTTCTTCTTCAATTGCTATTATGTTTTCATGATTATGAATGCGTTTAGGATTGAAAATGGATTAGGTTATGGATTCATTTCCTAATTTCGAATATTAATCACAGATTAATTGGATGATATTTCAGTTAGGGTTGTGGTTTCAATCAATTTAGGGGTTAAGATTGAATTACTTCTAATGAGATTGAATGAACTTTCATAATAGGATAAATTTCTGAGAACAATGATGATTCGAATAGCTTGGTGTGGTGAATTGGATTGATGCTTTTAATCTGTTTTACATTTCCTCTTTTTAATTCTGTTAGTTTCTGTGTTGTTTTTAATCTTAGTTTACATTTTTTGCAAATTTTATTTACGCATATAAATTGTTCGATAAAAATCCCCCCTTACGTTTTTAGTGAGTTGAAGTTAGAACCATATTGATAGTGTCTCTGAGTCGACCTAGGTTAATCATGTGCTACAGAATTAGCGTAGTTAAATTGTTTTGGAGCGTTACGACAAACACATATCAGAGGTACATCAGAAGAGGATGCAACGTGGAAACTAGAGAGTCATAAGCGAGAAGCCAATCTGACCTTGTTTGAGTCAAGTAAATTTCAAGGACAAAATTTCTAAAAGGGTGGGAGAGTTGTAACCCCTAAAATTTCGATAATTGAAAATAGATGTTTGATGTATTGTTTGTATTGTTTAATTTCTTGATTAACTTAGAATAGTTGAAGTGTTGTGTGAATTATCCTTGTGCAATTGCTTGGTGTGGATGTTAGGTTATGTGGAGTTTTTTCTATCTGCATTGGAATAGCTCGCTTAGTGACACTAGCTTGCTAAGTAATTCTTTTAGTGACATTAGCTCGCTAAGTGCAATTCTAGCCTGAAGAGAAATTTCGCTTAGCGTGAAATGTCTCTCTTAGAGCCAAAAGTTAAATTTCGCTTAACGAGACGAGCTCGTTAGGCAAGTCTTGCAAGTTATAAATATGTCCATTAGTGCGAAAAATGTGTTTTACCCTTCTTCTCTCCCCAAACCCTCGCCCAAAAATCCTAAACCTCCTCCTCCACCACCCACAACCACCAGTGATCACCACGAGCCGCCACCACTTGTCGTCGAACCACCGCACGGAGTGGAACACTTTAATGGGAGCGAAATCTTCAAAACCCAACTCGAAGAATTGGTAGAGAACGAAACTCTTGACTTATTGCGGTTTCTTTGAGGTAACCAGTTCTAGTTAGCTTGAGCCTATCCTTGTATCCCTTGTGATTTGGTTACCATTATTGGATGTTTTTACGTTTCCTTTGAAAAACCCATGAAAATGAGGACGTTGCAAAAATTTCCTTTTTTAAAATTTATTTCATTTTTGTGACCCTTGCTGAACCCCGATCACATTGACGTGATCAGAATCTCAAATTGTTGTCTCTTTGATTTAGAACCCAAGAACACCATTTTAGCCCCTTTTAAAATTGAATAGGTATTGACCCTAAATGTTAAAATTGACCTTGTCTTCAAAACATATATTGAGTTGCCTCTGATTTGGTATATAGAGATTTGCTTTTGGACTGACGAATGTGAACCTAAGAGATCTTTGAACGACACTGCAAAGAGCTATTGAAGAGATATAGATAGGTAGGGAGTTTATGGTTTGTTTATAGCTTATGACGCCATAGTTTGGGTCAGGGAACCCAATTATGAGATTGGATGTTTGTTCCTGTTGCATGCTAGTTTTCAAGAAAAGTTGTGTTTCAAACTAATAGGATGCAATATATTATGAATAAAATTATGAATGATGTTGTTGTTGTAATGATTGAAATTTTTGGAAAAATTCTTAGTTTCAAAGGAGACTTTGTAATTAAATTTTAAATGAGCTTAAGAGTTGCTTGTATATTATAGTTCTTCTCTTTAATTTAGAATTTTTTTTAAAATATCAATCTTATTATATTACGAATCATTGTTATGTGTGATTTATGATGTCTAAAGACCTGGGGAATGGGAATGCCAGACATGAGTTTATATGTATGTATATGGAATGTGATTGCTTGTGATGTTGATGACATTCAAATGAGGTGATGTTGATGTTGATGATGTCATTAAGATGACTACATGTTGTGTATGTACAAGGGAGGTGCAATGACCGTCTGAATATCCTTGGAAAGGGAAGAGAATTTGGTTTAAAAACTATAAGCGTCCCTGGAGAGGGAAGAAGATTGTTTAAATTTTTAAACTATTCAAGTTTAGTGCATTGTTGGAGCCCATGTTTCATACTTCATAATTGTGTGGAAATAGTTTAAACTTTGTCAATAAGTACCTGTGGTTTTTCATGAGGAAAAATGCTGGTACTTGGTGGCATATCACTCAATTTGGAACTTCCTTGAGACTTATGCTAATCAACATGGGGGGGAGTGGCCTGTGCACGATTCGGTGACCTCGCAATTGCTGCAAATTTTTCCTAAGTGAAAGTGTCATTAAGACACGCTTAGGCTATTTCCTGATGAATTGTACCACATTGCATTTGAGATTTGAGTCCGACGCATGTATGATTTTGAGCATAATTGATTGGAATTGTTGAAAAGTTGATGACTAGTTTGTTAAGTGTATGTTAAACTGATAGATTATTGAAAATGTTTGTGATGATTTGTTATGTATTTCCTTCTAATCATTGTCATCTGATAGTCATTAATCTTTTACAATAAAATCACCCTTGCATTTTGTACCATGTGGTTGTTACTTGTGATGATCTTGAACTTTCATTCATGGGACCAGATGAGCAGCAGTAGATGTCCTTGGATGGAGGTCTTTTCTTTTTGGTTGGATTTGTCAGGCTGATGTGATGATGTTGGAGTTTCTTTTGGAAGAGTTCTATTTTGTTATCAAACTCTTCCTTAGATAGTTCCTTATTTTTTTTTATTGGGCATGTAAATCCTAGGGTAAGATACATGTAAAAATTGAATTATATCTTGACATGTGAATGATGTATAGTGGTTTAATATATATATATATATATATATATATATATATATACACACACACACGTATTTATGCATTATTTGGTGAATGTATATCGCGAAAAATTTATCACCATTTTCATAATCAAATTAATAGAATTTTCACTTAAAATTGAAGTTACGCGTTTTAGAGTGGTGATATCGTAGCAATAAGGCGGATCATTACAACAAGAATGGTGAGTGAATCATACTCTTGTTGTATGTTGATGATATGTTCATTGTTGGAAAAAATAAAATGAAGATTGATGCTCTCAAGAAGGCATTAAGCAAATCTTTTGCCATGAAAGATCTGGGTTCAATAAAGAAGATTCTTGGAATGAAGATCACTAGATATTGTTCTTGAAGAATGCTCTGTATATCTTAAATGGACTAGATTGAAAAGTTTCTTGAAAGGATCAACATGCATAATGCAAAACCAATTCCTGGACATTTCAAATTAAGCAAGATGCAATGTCCAAAGAATGAAGAAGAAAAAAGAAGAGATGAGCAAGGTGCCCTATTCGTCTGTTGTGGGTAGCCTTATGTATGCAATGATCTGCACAAGACCATACATTGCCTAAGTTGTAGGAGTTGTGAGCAGATTCCTATCAAATCCATGAAAGGAGCATTGGAATGTTGTAAAGTGGATACTAAGGTACCTTAGAGGAACTTCCAAAAGGTGCTTGTGCTTTGGCAATGAAAATTTAATGCTTCTTGGTTATGCAAACGCAAATATGGCAAGAGATGTGGATTCTAGAAAGTCTACATCTGAATATCTAATTACTTTGCATGGGGAGTTGTGTCTTGGCAATCAAAACATCAAAAGTGTGTTGCATTATTAACCACCGAAGCAGAATATATTATAGCAGTTGAAGCATTCAAATAAATGTTATGATGAAGAAATTCTTAAATGAGTTGGGACATGATCAAGACAATTATGTGGTAAACTGTGATAATCAAAGTGCCATCCACTTAGCCAAGAACCCCATGTTCCATTCACGCTCCAAACACATTGACATCTGTTATCATTGGATACAAGAGGTGTTGGATGAGAAGAAACTGAAGTTAGAGAAAATCCATACAGGCTTTAATTGGTCTGATATGATGACCAAGACAATACCAACCAAAAAGGTTGAAGACTGTTGTCAAGGTGATGATATAGTGGTGCACACCAATTATGTCGGAAGGGGGAGATTTGTTGGAAATTACTCCATAATTAAGGTTAGTTCACATTCAAGTAATCATGTAAATTCAAATACGTAGGAAATTGAAGTTGTGGAGCACTTTCCAAGGGCTTGGAATTGGTTTATTTGACCTTGAGACTTACACACTCCACTTAGGAAAATGAATATTGGAGTTACAAGGAGCTTTGTGAATGTAACTTATTTATTGACATCCACCACTCACCCTTGAAGGAAGTCACACCCTTCTCCTATAAATATGGAGGCTTGTGAAGAGTTGGTGCATCACATCTCATCCCATCCAAAGAGAAGCAAAGTAAGAGTGATAGTGAGAAAGAGAGTTCTAGTTTCCACCACACTTGGTGAGAGTTGAGAGAAATTGTAAATCATCTTCGTTGTAGTGCTGAAGTTTCCCAATAAAAATAAGACAACTCTAACTCATTTTTACTTAATTCTTTCTCACTTCTCTCTCTAAGCTCTCGATTCACAATTATGAATACACTATTCACATTCATGTAAGCACACCATGACAATACTCTTTGATTTCTCTTCAATCTTCACTCACTCTTGCAAACAAACATTATATTATTATTGTCATTATATGATAGGATATGTATTCTAACTGCAATTATGTGAAAAAGCCATGCCACAAGGTCCTGGTCCTGGACCACCATGACTTGCCTCACATGCTATTGTGTCCCTAAAGTTAAGCAATGACAATTTTCCATAACCCGACTGTCTTTATCAAAAGTATCTTTGAAAATATATAAAATTAATATGAATAATAATGATATATATATTTGAATATTTCACTACTATAAATACTTTATCTTATAAATACTGCCTCTATCTTTCATCTTTTCACTTATCTTTTATTTCTTTATCTCCTTATGTGTCACATCAACTTCTAATTTCTAATAACTATGGAGTCTAAGTCTAGAATGAAACCCAAATCCTCTTTGTTACCTAAAGAAATGAATATTTTTTTCCCAACTCCATGTAACACATGAAGTATAAAATTGTTGTTGCTACATGTTAACTACATACATATTTGCAAAAGACTAGACTTTATATTTAATAAAACTTCTTTAATTAGTTTTCTTGTAAAAATATGGGTAAAGTTTTTACATTTTAAAACCAACAATTTTGATATTTCATAACTTCAAACTAAGCACAACAAATGTATCATATAATCAATCAAATAAGATTATGTGTTGTATGTAATTTCACCACAACATGCTATTAATTATATATACAACCTCAGACACTTAACACTTTCACACTCTAATACACTCACTTGACATAAAAATCTCATAAAAACATCTAAGTAGATCAACACTAAACATATACAGTACAAACCAAAAGAAAGGAAAAAGAAAAATCATGTCTATACATCCATGTATGTCCTTCACGATGTTCCCAAAAGAAATATCCACCTCACTTACTATCTACTCTCACGAATGTGACATTCGAGATTATCATCACAAACATAACCACACACATGTGCCACTGTTCAATGGTAAGCTTGTGAGTGTGTATGTGTGTGTGTGTGTGTGTGAAGTTTTGTCAAAAATCATGTAATAATAAAAGTCAACTTACATAAGAAGTAAATATCAAGTGTATATCCTATAAATCAAATATAGGAAGCTAAAATATTCTATTATGATACATTCATATTATAAGGAATAAGAGAGTTTTATAATTGATTCTAATTAAATTGACACACACACAAAAGCAATGTATAGAATCTGCCTTTTATAGGCAAGTTCTCCTAAATAGGCTATTGCATAAATAAGGAAAACTCATTAAACTAAGTAAACCAAAAAGAGAGACCGACTAAAAAAGGTGGAATAATGATGGTCAAAAGTTGCAACTTACTGCAGCTGTGTAAAACAACTAATGCAGTACTGCAGAGCAACTTTCTTTAACATAATAGATAGTAATTATTAGCTTTCTTAATACTGCTCCTCAATAATCATTTTCTCTCTTTTTGGATTTTGTTGTCATGCAAACTTGCCTTCTAAATCCTTCAAACTTCATATTGTTGAGTCCCTTTGTAAAAATATTTGCAACCTGATTATTAGTGCTTACAAATTCCATTCTTATATCTCCCAGCAAGACTTTGTCATGAATAAAGTGATATTGAACTTCAACATGTTTTGTACGAGCATGAAACATTGAATTCTCTGCCAAACAGATTGTAGATTGATTATCACTACCAATTAGGTTGGTGCAAAATTTTCAGAAGTTCTTGTAGAACGAACTTTCTTGAATGGGCATGTATTATGATTCAGTGGTTGACAATAACATTGTTGGTTTTCTCTTATTGCACCATGAAATAAGTCTTCAACCCAAACTAAATACATATCCAATTATGGATTGACATGTGTCAAGATCACTCGCGTAATCAACGTCACAATAGCCACTCAACTTACAATTTCCATTTCCTGAATAAAAGATACCATAATCAAATCTACCTTTAATATGTCTCAAAATTCTTCGAACCATATCCAAATGAGCCTTCTTTGGATTTTGCATAAATCAACTTGCTACTCCAACAATGAAAGAAATACTGGGTAAGTTAGTGTTAGATAAATTAAGCTTCCAACTATTTGCAGTATATAGAAGAATCTTCTAAATCTTTGCCTTTGACTAAAGAAAATTTGGCAATGACTTTTATTGGAGTTGTTATGAGCTTGCAATCCAACATTCCAAATTTTTCTAAAATATCTCTTGCATACTTCTACTAACACAAGAATAGTCCTTGGCTTGTATAGTCTATTTCAAGTCCAAGAAAATGTTTGAATTGCCCAAGCTCTTTCATTTGAAAAGGCATAGATAAATTCTTTTTAACTCGATCAACTTCCTCTTTGTGATCTCTAGTAATGATAAGATCATCGACATAAACCAAGAAAATTGCAAATTTTTCATTTCGAGTTTTAACAAATAAACTTGAATCAGTTGGTGCCATTGCAAAGCCATTGAAAACAATATGAACAACACACAAGAACCAATAGGGGGTGAATTGGTTGATCTTGGACAATTAAAAAATTCTTAAACAATCAAAGTTAACAAGATCGTATCACAAAACAATCCAAGAAAGCTTTCAACCAATCAAACACTACTACTCAAAGAATGCAATCAAAAGCTTTTTCTGTTGTTTGTGAAATGCATCACCAATGAATGACAAATAATAACAACAAGAAAAGATAAAGATCATAGTCAATACAAGTATTTATATTGGTTCACTTCTCAACCTAGAGAAGCTAAATCCAATTCTTCTAACCAACAACTTAGAGTTCCACTAATAACAATCCATTTCTTACAAGCTTTTTACAACCACTCTTAATCACACCTAGATCAAGAACGAGATTTCTAACACACTTAGAATATTTGTGATCAAGACATAGAGAAAACCTATCTCTAAAAACACCTATTCTAGAATAGCCTTAAGAAAAACTATTGTTATAGCTACACTAAAAAAGAAATACAAAAGATCTTACAAACAAGTTATATGAAAGGAAATCACCTGATGATCCAGAAATGATGTATGCAAAAGATTATCAGACTTGAATCAAAAGTGAAAGAAACAACTTCAGAACTTTCCTTCCAAAATTTCTTTTGAAACTTTGCCCAAAAAGAAATTCTCTTTTAGAAATCTCGAAACTTGAGGATTTGTGGGTCTAACAGTGTTTAGCACTTGGAATCTTTTCTTACTTCAGAAAGCTTATGAAAATGCTTTGATATTTCGTTGTTACTTTTAAACAGACAACAACTATTTATAGAAATATGTTCATAACTGTCAGTAATCGATTAATTCACTAATGTAATCGATTAAATTCACTTATGTAATCGATTAATAACTCTTTTAATCAATTAAAGTGTTCTTGAACTTTCTAGAAAATATTCATGAGCCATGTAATCGATTATCACAGGAAGTCTTTGTTCTAAACATGCGTTAAGTAATCGATTACAACAATATCGTAATCGATTATCACAGGAATACTTTTCTGTGATTTTGTGTAGTGTAATCAATTATCATAATCTTGTAACGATTAAAGTGTTCTTGAAAGCTTAAGTAATAGATTACCATTTGCTGGTAATCGATTAAAGAAGAGAAAAATATTTTTCCAAAAACTTAAACATTGAACACTTTGACTTTTTATGCAACCATGAAAATTTTATGTTTCAAAAAAGATTTTTCACAAAACTTATGCTTTTATGAAAACATGGGTGCAAAAACATGTATGAGCTTTATGCAATGGCTCATAGATAATCTCCCTTAGACATACAGTAATTACAACTACCAATTAATTGCTTTACATGTAAAAAAGCCTAAATACTTAGTTGACTAAGAGACTTAGCTTTTTGATCCTCTTGGGCTCCCCCTGACTCTAACAATCTCCCCCTTTTCAGCTTTTTATCATGCCAAACTTTAATTGAACATGTTAAACCTTAGTGTTCTTCTTAAGAGAGAGTTTTCAGGAGCTTTTACTTGAAACCTGAAAAATAGCAAGCCTCTAGCCAAGACCAGGTGTTAAGTATTCTTTGCATAAACTCAAAACATTATAAGCATATGTAATTCATATCTATTGCTCCCCCTTTATTTTATGTAATTTTATATCATGTTAGTTTAAGATCAATGTTTATTTTCAGTTAAATCAGAGCAGAAATTTATCATTCTTCTCCCCTTATATTCTATTCTTATTCACCCAGCACCTTTCATATGTTCAGATTATATGTTCATTTTTCTCTCTGTTTTGGCTTATAAAAGTCAAAATATACCAGTTATAATGAAATAAGCAAAGGAAGATAAACATAAAATAAATGTTATTCATTAAGTGAAAGTACAGATCTACAGAAATGCCATAAGTAATTGATTACAGAACCTTCGTAATCGATTATTCTAGGGCCAAATATGCCTTTAAGCTTGGTGTAATCGATTAATACAAAGGGAAATCGATTACTCTAGAGAGTTTTTAATTTTGAAATAGACTTTTAAGCACCAAGTAATCAATTAAAATGCAGGGTAGTCGATTACTCCAAAGATTTTTTAATTTTGAAATAGACTTTTAAGCACCATGTAATTGATTAAAACACAGGGTAATCAATTACTCTAGAGAGTTTTTGACTCTAAATGGTTTTTAAACACTAAGTAATCGATTAATACAAAAAGTAATTGTTACTCGAGAGAGTTTTTCACTCTAAATTGTCTTTAAACACTAAGTAATAGATTAATACGCATAGTAGTCGATTCAAACAGATAATTATGTAGCATGAATAATGTCATTCATCAGAATTCAATTAATAGCCAAATGTGATGCATAACCAATTTGTGAGTGGAATTTCATGTAGTTAGACACATCATAAGCATGCTATCAGATATTAGATTCATCAAGAATACCTAGGATGTTCCTAATAGCATAGAATCTATCTCAAGCAAGGAGTTTAGTAAAAATATCAGCAAATTGATTACTTGTGTCAATAAAATCAATTGAGCAATTACCCTTTTTAGCGTGATCTCTGAGAAAGTGATGTATAATCTCTATATGCTTTGTCCTTGAGTGCATTATTGGATTCTTTGATAGGTTGATAGCACTTGTGTTATCACATAGCAAAGGAATTTCTTTCAATTCAACACCAAAGTCTTGCAATTGTTGCTTTAGCCACAAGCTTTGTGTAACGCCCCAATCCACTAATCAGGGTCATTACCAAACATAAACCACAACAGCATACAAATAATCAGAGATTAAGCAGTTTGGAAGCATAAACATGAGTGACGTAATCAAAAGGTCACTGTCATCAGCACTGTACACTATAATATGGTGAATATACATAAAAGTTCTCTGTACAATACAAAACTGTACAAATATCCCCTCAGGTTACAACAAAATCCATAACCAAAACAAAATACAAAACATCTGAGCCACATGCTCATATCCTCTAGCCTAAGGTGTCCATCAGCAGCTAATCCTGCATAGGCTTCTTGCCTTGGGATCTATCTGCTACTCTCGAGGAATCACCTGCATCATAAGTCCCACAAACGAGGTGAGATATAAAATCTCAGTAAACTCAGGGCCCTTGAAGGTATTTCCTTCCCCTGGTTCACTGACAACACACACACACACATATATATATATATATATATATATATATCAACCACAATCATCATCAGTGAATCAATCAATCAATCATCATGCACCATACACCTGACCACAATCAGGCTATACACATCCATCAGCCACAACCAAGGCATACTCATGGCATAAAACCATTCATCACATCAATAACTGTCATGCAGAGGCTACATCTAAGTATATAGGAACATCTCCTCACAGGGAGGCTACCTCTATATACTCGGCACATCTCCTGCATGTATCCCTAGCGGAGGCTTCCTCTAGATATATAGGTACATCTCTATCTCACGAGGCTCATCTATATATCAGGTACATCTCCTTTTTGGTGAGGCTACCTCTGTATACATAGGTACATCTCTTATCACGAGGCTACCTCTATGTATCACAGGGCCATCTCATCCTCTAACACAATACAATTGCCTGGGGAGGCTACCTCTGTGTATATGGGAACATCTCCACGTAGGAGGCTACCTCCATATCATAGGCTCATCTCTCACCAGGTCTTTCTCAATCTCAAATCATCTATCCTACAACAATAGGATACTATTCAAACACAACATGCATAATCAGTTTTCACATTCAACCAGACATGCCACAAATCAATCACATCATAGCCATTCATATCAATCCCCTATCATAGGGTTCAGTTCACATTTCAGGCATATCAGATCAATACATCTCAATTTCCCTTTCATAGGGATCAGAACATCAATACACAGCATCTATATACATGCATCCTCAAGTGTCATAATCAATAAGGCATGCTATCAATGAATCATAGCCATATACATTAATTTTCCCTTTCTCAGGGATCAAATACACATCAATTCCCTTTCAGGGATCAAATACACCTCAGTTCCCTTTCTCAGGGATCAAATACACATCAATCATCAATCAACAACTCATGGCCATACATAATAATTACCCATCTCTGGGTTCAGATCAAACGTCAAGCATCTATTACCCTTTCATAGGGTTCAGACAACATCTACCATTTATTCACAACATTATACACATTCCTCTACTAATCTATACACATATCATAACCATAATCCCAGTGGATATATGGTGGAACGCAGCAGAGGATACACAAACAAGAACCAAGAGCTTACCTGCTCTAGACAGCTCACCGGCTCTCCCGGCCTCGTGGTCAACACCACCAGAGCTCTCAAGCTCACGTCCTACACAAGACAAGCACATATACATATCAAATACGGTTCTAGACCATTCAAGCGAAAGAAAACTCTCATTCTTTCTATAAGCATAAATCAAATCACTATACAAGTGATCATCTGATCCTCAACAGGATCTCTCTCAGCCTACACCAGGCTACAGAGCCTCTACCAAGACTCTGATCAAGCTATGGTCAAGCATATTCCTGCTTAAAACCAACTTCTCATAATCACCAGTTTCAACCGGTCAATCTCATCTACAACATCTCATGAGCAACTTTGTCAACTGCTCTAAGGTCCAGACTAGTCAACTAGTCAACCTTTTATCTCTGCTCAGACTGACTCAGAGCCAAAATCAAACTTCATCAGTAATGATGATTCAAGGCTCTAACTTCCTCAGAACAGTCCTCTGAGCATAAGACTCTACAGAGTCCGAGCCTAATAACGGCTCTAACACCTCCAAA
>PYAF01000141.1:154111-177201 GCA_007407185.1 Glycine tomentella | reverse complement strand
ACGATAGTCTAATCGATTAAAATGTTCATGTTTGATTTTCCAGAAAACTTATGAACAAAATAATCGATTCCTTTAACTCAGTAATCGATTAAACCAGTACTAGACTTATTTTTCCAAAATACTTAGCTTTTTCTTCAGTATCAAATTAATCACTTAAGATCTAAATGATGCAATGCTTGTATGATGAATGAATGATATGTAATCAATACTTGGATCATCATAATGCTTTCTTTTCCTTTTACATTTTAATCACAAGCTTCAGTCCTCATTCTTGAGTCATGTTGAAAGTCAAAACTTCCAACTCTTGATCATTGCTTGATTCTTCAAGTTGCTCCCCCTCAATTCAACAGAGTGGACAAACTCCAATGGTTGTTTGGCTTTGAAAGTTGACTCCTCAAATGGAAGTTGATGAACCTTTCCATATTGACATCATGGATAGATGACATTTGTTCTAACATCAATCTCAAGAAGGCCTTTAAGCATAAACTTTGTCATCATCACTTTCAACTTGTGATAGCTAACGTGTCCCAACTGAGCATGCCAAAGATCCATAGTCTCATTTATTTTTACCTTATCTATGTTTGGTGATTTTGCTGACATAACATAGACAAATTCCTATTTCTTCCCTTCTATAAACGATGTGCCAATAATTTTTAGATCCTGGTAAACTTTCACATCATTAGGACCAAACACAACATAATTACTTGGAGCAATCAGTTTAGAAACTTGACAATAAGTTTTTCTTCATCCCAAGTACATGGTAGGCACCTTTTGTTTGTAAGAATAATTTTTAGATCCTGATATCTTCAATCCCTGCATAAAAAGCCTCTATATCCTATTCATCTTCACTATTCTTTTGATTACTTGATGTAGTTGTGTTGCCTTCAACTGTCCTCCTTTATATCAACAATCACGAGTAAAGTGACTCTTCTTTCCACAATTGTAACATTCAAAATTGGGGGATATCTTGCCTATTAGTATAGTTTTGATTTTTTTCAGCTCCTCTTGCTTGGTTGCTTATGTTTTGGCCTTTCTTTGAGTTGTCATACTTAACATGTTTATTTCTTGATTTGTTTTGCTTTTTGTTGAAAAGTGTTTCTTCTTCATTCTTCAAGGAAACACCAGGTACATGTTTTACAAGAGTTTTCTAGTTGGTCAAGATATTTTCTAACTCTTCTAATGATGGTTGAATTGGACACCCTTGGATTGCAGTGATGAAACTTCTATATTCAGGCTTTAAGCCATGAATAATGATTCTTCTTTTCCTATCATCATTGATATTTCATGCAACATCTAATTCAGAAATCTCCTAACAAAAGGACTTCAACTTTGTAAAATACTGATTTAGACTCAAATCACGTGAGAAAAATCAACTCATTTTCCAAAAGTTGAAAGCTCTTGTCATTTTGAACTAGATCGTGAGAAAAAAATGTTGCAAGACTCTTTTCATTGTAGTATTCCTAGATGTGTTCCAACATATCCTCCTCAATGGTCATCTTTATCACGAACATTGCTTTTCCATATTTGATATGCCACTTTCTCAAAGATTTTGCATCTGTTGGTGTTGTTGTCTCATTCCCGTTGACTACTTCCCACAAATCTTGACCTTGCATATATGATTCTATACAAGTCTTCCATATCCTATAATTTTTATTGTTGAGTTTCTTGATGCACCCAATAGAGATGAAATCTGCCATTGTGATAACTTGTTACAACTTTCCTATTTAGTTATAAGAAAGTATGTTTCCAAACCAACAACAAGCTTTTCAATCCCTGATTGTGTATGAGCAGAGTCTCCATTAATGGTACCATTGATTTGGCACCTCGACTAATAGTCCTTGACTATTAGACATTCTTAGCTAGCACCTCACTTGGTTCTATACAACAACCTAGCTCCAGATACAGAATTGTAGGAAGTAATAAAACACGAAGCTAAAATATTCTACTCTCACACACTCATATTTGAAGGAAAAAGAAAGTTTCATAATTGATTCTAATTGAATTGACGCACACAAAAGCAACGTACATGATTTTCCTTTTATAGGCAAGTTCTCTTGAATAGACTATTACATAAATAAGGAAAACCCATTAGACTAAGTAAACCAAAAAGAGGCGCCGACAGAAAAAATGTGGAATGATGATGGTCAAAAGTTGCAAGTTATTGTAGCTATGTAAAACATCTATGCAATGTCGTAGAGCTACTTTCCTTAACATATAAGAGAATAATTATTCATATAACCAAACGACTATTATTATTATTTCCTTAACATAACCATGTTTTATTGTATCAGATTCAAAAGTATTCGTTTTGATGATTAGTCTTTGTAACCAAAGTAGTTTTCTAATAATCAAGAAATATTGATTTTGAGTATAATTATAATAATAGTTTCTGAAACAATTCTATAGTTTTTTATAATATAGATATTCTTAGATAAATAGAAATATATAAATTGATTGATAAGTAAAGTTATAAAAGTACAGAAAGTAATAAACTTGTTATGCAAAAGGATTTTGAAAGTAAATTAAATTGAAATGCAATTAATAATTTAAATAATAGGAATGTAAAGTACTCAAGATGTAAATTGAAAGTAAAGTGAAAAATAAATGAAAGTTGCAGAAAGCGTAAAGAACAAAAAATAAATAAGTTTGAGTTTAGAGAAGAAATGGCGATTGGAAAAAGTATAAAGTTTGGAGAAGAAATGTAGAAAGAAAAGATTGCATAAAACATAAATCAACCAAAGAAAGAAATTTCATGAACAACAAATTGCATTAAGTAATGGATTCTAAGATACACATTACCTTGGTAATCGGTAGCCATTTTCTTTGTGTCGATGTGTCAATGTAATGATTTATGTGATCTTCGTAACTAAGGAAAAATGTCTACGAGTGTGCCTATTTTGACCCAACAGTCAAATTACAAGATCTATGCAAGTGTACAATCTAATTTGAACTAGTTATCCCATATTTTGTCACCTATGTTGTGTTTTTCATCATAAAATCGTTAGTAACTATTCTTGTACTTTTGATCGAAACAACATGCCTTCGATGATTTTTCTCTTTATATCTTCGAGGATCATCTAACTTCAACAAACCATCTTCTGATTTAGTTTTCATCTTTTAAGTTTTCATGTTTTCCATCATCCATCGAACCCAATCCATTAACTATATTTTTCAGTTATCGTTTAACATAACTTCATTATTATGTTCTTTTGTTTCTTTCGATCCCTGTACTTACAAAAATTCACTAACACCCCTAACGCATAGATTTCACACCCATCCATTCTGGGAGTTCCTCGGTTTATGCTATGTTGAGCTAACACTTGTGTCGGGAAAAGGTGGTTATGGGTAATGGCTTACCACAACTTGGCCTGCATCAACTAGAGTTTCACTTGGAACTCGCCTGCCCACGTATCCTCTAGGCCCATCATCATCAATTAGTACTACAATTCTCTAAAACTAGGATGAGACCCCATCAAAGCAATCTCAACTTACGTGCCTTTTATGCAGCAACATTCATGCATATGCAACATGTATAACATATAATTTCACCTCATCAATCAATACAATTTATTTGTAGTATAGACATTTTCCAATGTATGAATTCACCTTACTCATTTTTACCAAGTTTAGGGACTAATCTAGCAATCTCCTAAATGTAGTTAGAAATCCTCATCGCAATTGATTTTTCACTAGCACTATCACAATTCATTTTCTAAGTATTTAAAATCATCTGAAGTCCAAAATAAAAAGGGTTTTGACCATACCTTTTAGGGAAAAAAAATCCTTATGTAGAAAGAGTTTATCATCGTGTCCATTTTCGTTGGAGCTAGAAGGCTTTCTTGCTTAAGAAAATATCTAGCTTGTCATATTTGAACCCATTATTCTTGTTGTGGGATGTAGTGTATGGCCAGTACATCATATGTCATCCCAGAGTGAATATCACCTTGTCAGTAAACCAAAACATATATAGAAACATTGAGAGACAAACACTATAGTAGACAAACATTTATCACAAACCACACTCCAGAAATGATCGATTACTAAAATATTAGAGTCATTCACAATAAATTTCAACAAATGAAAATTAGGAAAGAGACTGGATTTTTTCAATAAATTTTAATCAATAAAAAAAATATATTTGGTCTTAGTATTTCTCTAAATATTATAATGTCCTTTTAAGTACCCAAACAACTCTTTATATGACAAATTGTCATCGGGAGATCTCAGACATTAATCAATATAAAAATACCTCAGTCAATGTTAACTAAACTTCTATCAAAGTTAATCATCTCATATCGGACACATAAGTTTGCTTATATATAAAGAAACAGTCATTCACAATATTTGAAAACGTAAACCATTAGTACAAACACTATTACATATAAAATTTGAGTACTGTTAAACTTTTTAAGAAATTCAAACTATAAAGTTTTGTTGGAGTTCACATTGGGTATGAATTGAAATCATAGTAAAAGTACATATGATGCTTTTTAACGATAAATGTCTATTTTAAATTTTTTTAATTAGTGTTCTAAAAGTACTTATTATAATTTGTCATGAAAATATAATTTAATTTATAATATGCAAAATAATTGAACGAAAAGAGAGAGTGTATTATCATCCATAATTGATTACTTTGAGACCCTTTTACAAATTAATTATCAAAATGAAACTGTTTTAAAATTTATTACTATTTTTATTTCTCATTTAAAGTTGTTTTGTAAAAAATAGTAAATATAATTAGTTTTTTTATTCTATTAAAATAGTTGTCTGATTTCTTATTTTATTTCCTTTTTTCTCATTCTACAATAAATACATATAAATTAATCAATTAAAGATTAAGAGATAAAATAAAGATATAATTGATAAAATAATAATTAATGTGATCTTAAATTTTATAAATGATCGATAAATAAAAACAAAAATCTTTTCAAAATTCTACAATTAAAAAGAAAAAGAGAAATAATAGTCAACAACATAATGTTTTGAAAACTATTGGTAATTATTTTATTTATGGTCTTAAAATGTCGCCAAAAATTACTATCAATTGACGGATTCCGTTTGGGGACAGCAGCTTACTACAACGTTGATCGCATTCGCTGCTAAATTATGGCTCATGAATTATTTTAGATGGGAAGTGTGCGCCACGAATATCTTGCAACCGATTAGGAAACATAGGGAAGTTGATGATTAAACAATCATCAATTTAAAAACTTAACTTCCTACCTTTCTCTTCGATAATATGTGATCTAGAGATAATAATTTATCTTGATATAGGGAAATAATTGTAGGGATCTTTTAGAAATTTCCCTGAGCTAAAAGAAAATAATTAATCGGGATTTTCAATTTTTGAAACAATGAATTATTGATTGAGATTCGGATCTGTGAGTATTGGGGCATAGGAGCAGACGAACAATTACGCAACATGTTCTGAGTATTTGACTATGGTGCTCTATTATTTTGGGATGAATTTAGACTGGAAAAAAAGAAAGAAACAAAGCAGTTAATTTGTTTGATAAAAAAATTAAGAGATACATGTAAGAATTAATAAGAAGAAAAAGAAAAAGAAAATTAGACATATATTTATTGTAACATGAATAAAATTGGGAGGTACATGAGTCAAGTTCAATTGAAGGTTTTAAAGATCATATTTTCGTTAAGAAATATATAAAAACTATAAGAATAAACATTAAATCCCGATTAATCATTTTCTTTAAGCTCAAGGAAGTTTATTAAGTTCTTACTTATCTCATCTTTTGCTTTTCCTGTCTTCTTTTCCTTTTTTTTTTTTTTTTTTCATTTCTCTCTTGATGACCCCAATCCACTAGTACTCCAAAGACAATATATATTTTCCATAAAATTAGAGGGAATTAATTAGTCACTCCTATTCTTACTGATCTGAACAACGTCTCAATACCTTTGATATCTGTCATCATGCACTGCCAAGAGTCGAATCAGTATTTGGAACAATCATTGAATTGAGTTTTCATCCTTCTCACCTCTAGCTTTCACCGTTAATTTTAGATTGATGAAAAAAAATGGATTTACTATGTTTTTAGTTCATAATTTTTTAAAAAAAAAATTTTTTCCCTTAACTCTATTATTTGTTTTTTAGTTCTTTAATTTTTTTCTTGTACTCTTATTTTTAGTATCTTAAAATAGTTAAAAGTAAGGACAGAAAAAAAAATTAAAAGCTAACAATAAAGATGAAAAACGAATTCAAAGAATAAAAACAAAAATTGTAAAATGTTAAGGGACTAAAAAGATAATTGCCCAAAAAAGATAATCACAAAAAGTAACAAGACTAGAAAATTATTACACATATTTGTTTGGTTGCTTCACACTTTCATGATCTACTATTCTTTGCTGATATGTATTAATTAGAGCAACTCCAAAGTATTTTAATATATATATATATATATATATATATATATATATAAAGTTTAAGTGGTCGAATTGAATTTTGAGAGTTTATTAGGGTCATCATAGATCTCAAAACTTAAAGAATATTTATAAAAATATTTATAGATTATTTATTAATTAACAAAGTCATTTAAATTAGTAACAAGATTTGAATTGATATTCTTGTGAAATATGAGTCTGATTATTACCATTTAAATAAACTTTTGTTGGTCCATTTATGTTGGTTCTTAAAATCTAAGATATCATTGAAACAAATAAGTTCTTATTGTAAAAATTGTTTATAAAAAATTTACAACCAAGGATAGTAAATCATGGAGAAAACATTTTTTCAAATCAAAATAGAAGTTGTTGTATGAATATAGGCAAATAAGGTTCAACAAAAATTAGTTAAATTAAAGAACTCAAATAATTAAATTTTACCATTAAAGTAAGTATTATCGAATGTTCTTAAATCTCATGTGATATCACAATAAGCAAACCACTAAAGAAGGGTTAAACATCTAAATTTAGTTCTCACATTATATATGCTCTTGTTTTTAAAACCAGAACACTCCCTTTTATCGATACATGGGTAATTATAATATAACACATTATTTTTTTTCTTTTTTCTGTCACATTATATCACTTTATCATTTTTATATCTTTTTCTCTGTGAACCAGTGCATACTGATACGCATTCATCATTTTCCTTTATTTATATATTTCAGTGTTAGGTCTCTGAAACATAAACAAAAACTATTAAAGTTCATTTCCTCCGCCACAATCTATGAACGAGGGATTTGTACTCATCCCAACTCCATCACTGGCAGTGTACAAAGCTCAACTGAGAGCAAAGAAAAAGTAGAAAGAAAAGAAAATAACAAAAAGCTACAAGAGCAAAGACACTGAGTAGAAGGAGGATCGATCTATCATCTGAATTTTGTTCCTTCAAGCATTAAGAGAAAGAGACATCTCGACCAAGGTTACTGAAAAGCGATTATTAGTATTAGATTTTCTTCAACTTTGGCCCTCTTACTAGTAAGTAAACCCATTAGTAAAAACTTTTTTTTTCAAAATGTACCTTTTCTTCCCCACATTTCTTAAACTTTTCAGTTATTCTACATTTGGGGTCTTTCTTGGCTTTCATTTTCTGGAACTTCATTTTTTGGTCTTGGTTTTTGTCAAATTTAGTGTACTCTTATGTATTTTAGATCCATATAGACACTGTTTTTGTGGATATCAGAGACAATGTTGTCTCAGAAGCAAGGAGAGGACGCAATAGTCACAAACCTCAACCAGACAGAACATGAAGGTGACAGCACGAGCACAAGGGAAGAAGAGGAGCAAGACCATTCCATGTTCAACTTTAAGAGCCTCCTTTGGCATGGTGGTTCTGTTTGGGATGCATGGTTCAGCTGTGCTTCAAATCAAGTAAATAAACACGCCCAATAGACACTAGTACTCAATCACCAAAATACAAACACAGGAAAATGAACTTTATAAAGTAACTCTTTTAGTTCCTTTTATTTAGTTCTTGATTTAGTAGTGATTGCTCTCATTTTATAGGTCGCTCAAGTGCTCTTGACACTGCCATACTCGTTCGCTCAACTTGGCATGGTATCAGGCATCTTGCTTCAGATCTTCTATGGCCTTATTGGAAGCTGGACTGCTTATCTAGTCAGTGTCCTCTACATAGAGTACCGCACCAGGAAGGAAAAGGAAAACGTCAGCTTCAAAAACCATGTTATTCAGGTTAGTATGTTGTGTTGTTTTGCCTTCTCAAGACTCTGTCTATACGGTGTCCTAGAGTGTTCTTGTTCGGAAAAATTATTTAGGTGAATAGGTGATGCAAGATTAAATATATTTAATAATATTTATTCATATTATTTGATCATATTTTTTGAATGTTATCAAAATATTTTAGCAACATTTTTTACCAAGTGTTAAGAAAAAATGTTCTTAAAAATCATATAAAAAATTATATAATTATATTCAAATTTAATGTTTTTTTTTTAAAATTTAATAACACTTAATTTGATGTCATATAAAAATGCTAACAAATGAAACTAGGTTCAAATTCGTTAAACAAGATTTTGGTTTTGAGTCATGTGAATGAAAAAGAATGAGATTAAAAAAAAATAGATTATTATATTAAAAATGTTTAATCAAATTCCTAAATAAGAATTAATCATAAATAAAATTAACGAATATTCTACGCCAATTTCTTGATAATAATAAAAAAAAGATTCATATAAAAATTAACCAAGATCAAGGTCCAAAATTATCTAATAATTTCTGTTTATAGCGATTAATCTGAATTGCATAATTGTTCTGGATTTCAGTGGTTCGAGGTCCTTGATGGGTTACTTGGTCGATATTGGAAAGCAGTGGGGCTAGCCTTCAACTGTACTTTCCTCCTATTTGGATCTGTGATACAGCTTATAGCATGTGCAAGGTGACACCTTTGCTTCGATTTTTTAGGGCAACTTGAAGTAATCTAAAGTGGGTTGTCGTCGTATTGCAACAAATTTTATGCTTTTTTTTTTAATTTTTTTTCTTTTTTGTTGCTCTGTTTTTTTTTTTTATGCAAACAGTAACATCTACTACATAAACGACAAATTGTATAAACGGACATGGACATACATTTTTGGAGCATGCTGTGCAACCACTGTGTTCATACCTTCTTTCCACAATTACCGAATCTGGTCATTTTTGGGTCTGGGAATGACCACTTACACAGCTTGGTACCTTGCTATAGCAGCTATCATCAATGGCCAGGTGATAATTGAATCAGTTTTCTATAGCAAGATAGCAACATTTTTTTGATATACCCTAATTGTATTGAAACAACTAAACAAATAGTCAATTATTATGTGTTATGATATTCAACATCTTTCAAATCATATTTGCAGGTAGAAAATGTGACACACTCGGGTCCAACAAAGCTAATACTTTACTTCACTGGAGCCACTAACATACTCTACACGTTTGGAGGACATGCTGTGACTGTGTAAGTTTACCTTTTCCTTAACAGCATTATTATCTACCCTCTGTCTTCTTTCACTCTGTTTTTATATGTTTTTCTACAAGGTTTTTATTTGCAGCTTTTGTCGTTTATATCGGTTTTCGAGATCTGCCGTCAAAAACAAAATCATGCAAAACCTGCTTTCTCTTATTTTACCACTTTTGCCTAGAAAAGTGTTACTTCCATGGCCCTGGGAATATTCTGTACTTGAATGGTCTCATTTTCTACTTTCTTACTGTACTTCTCTCTTTTCTAAATTAAGTAAACTTAGGATCGTGAAAAATTGCAGTTTTATTGGATGATTGGTTCATATTGTATCTTTTGACTTTTGTCCCCAACCTGCACAAAGTTCTAATTGTAGTTAATTCCACAAACGTGTTCAAGTTCATCACACAAAAGTATAATATAAAGTCAAAAGGCTTGAGTAGCAACTTTTTAACAACATTTAAATCTTTAAATAAACGTCAATACAAATTTGTAGAGTAAGATACAAAATTGTTGGATAATTTTCGTTTTTATCTGATAGATATCTTCTGTTTTTTATTTGATAAAATATATTCTGTTTATTTGATTAGCCAAATCAAATAATATCTTGATACCAATCAAATAATATCTTGATGGCATAGGTCCAGTCCAATTCATACTATAAATAGATGAGTAGGGGTACACAGAAAACACACAGAAATTTGGAGCCTCAAGTGACAGTCTTGAGAGTTATATTTGAGCAAGCCATAGTGCTTGCATATTTGAGAGCTTAGAGTAAAACGCTGTGAGCGTTTGAGTGACCATCATTGTTGGAGAGTTGAGTGTACCACCACATTGGTATGTGTTTGATTCATTGTAACCGTTCTCTGTTATAGTGGATTTTGATACTGGACTAGGTCCCGTGAGTTTTTCATTTTCTCATATTGAGTAAGGTTTTCTCACGTAAAACAAATTCTGATTGTCTCTCTCGCTCCTCTTTTGATGTGCGCTTCCGCATTTGATTTTATTTGAGGGTCCGAAATACCCAACAGTGGTATCAGAGCTCGGGTTCAACGGGTTCTGAAGGAGACGAGATGGAGACCAGCTGCATAACTTACGACGGAGATATGTTCAAGTTGACTGCAGATAACTTCAACTATTGGAGGTCGATGATGGAGGATCATCCCATCTGCAAGGATTTATATGATCCCATAGTCTTGAAGGAGAAGCCGACTGGCAAGTCGGACAGGGACTGGGAGATTCTGAGTCGTAAAGCGGTGGCCACGATCAGGAAATACATTGACAAAAACCTCTTTGAGCACGTGTCCAAGTTCACGAACGCGTACGAATTGTGGAACAAATTGGAGTCCATGATTCAGAAAAAGACTCCCAGGAACAAAGCACACCTGGTCTGTCGCCTTGTGAAGCTTGAATACAAGGACGACATGAGTATGATCGAGCACCTCAACACCTACAAAGGTATTGTGAATCAACTGTCCAAAGCCAACATGAAGATTGATGACGAGATGCAGGCTTTGTTGTTGCTGAGTTCGTTACCGGAAAGTTGGGATACTTTGGTGGTGACTTTGAGCAACTCGGTTCCAAAAGGAAAATTGATGATGGATGCCGTGACAGACAGCCTCCTGAATGAAGAAGCCAGGAGAAGAGAACGAGGTGTATCTAGCACGTTTGAGGCTAACGTTGCTTAGAACAGAGGAAAGACCGACTCCCGGGGTCGTAGCAAGAGCCGAGATCGAGGTGGACGAGATAAGTCCAGAGGCCGGTCAAGGGCAAAGCATGACTTGAAGTGCTTCTACTGCGGGAAGGTAGGACACAAGAAGACGGACTGCAGGACTCTACAGAATGATGAACAGAACGGCTGTGTGAAGCCGGATCAAATTGTTCCCAGAAGAAGAAGTGACCAGAGCACCACGGCGGTGGCTGCCAACCCGAATGCCGAGATATTCCTCCTCAGTGAGGAAATGTTGAACATAGCCCATGATGACTGCACCTGGATTGTTGACTCCGGTGCCTCGTTCCACGTCACCCCACATGAGGGATTCTTCTCTGTCTACAAGAAGGGAGATTATGGTGTCGTGAAGATGGGAAATCAGGTGACCAGCAAGATTGTTGGTGTTGGTGATGTAACCTTTACGACAGACACATGGTGCCAGGTTACACTGAAGGATGTGAGGCATGTACCTGACATGCGTTTGAATTTGATCTCGGTTGGAAAACTAGATGATGTCGGGTCAGTAAATTACTTTGGAGAAAGCAGATGGAAGCTGACCAAGGGAAGCTTAGTCGTGGCCCAAGGAAAGAAAGAAGGTTCCTTGTATGTCATGCAAGGAAAGACCAGTGACGGAGAAGCCAATTCTGTCCGAGATGGATCAAGCTTGGAGCTGTGGCACAAGCGCCTCGACCACATGAGCGAGAAAGGACTCCAGATTTTGGAGAAGAAAGAGCTATTGACAGGGTTGAAGGGTCAAGTGCTGGAGAGTTGTTCGCACTGCCTAGCTGGAAAGCAGCACCGAGTTTCGTTTGTGAGACCGGATCAACCCAGACGACGAAGGAAGATTCTAGACCTCATCCATACTGACGTTTGCTCCATGTCGGAGAGATCGCTTGGAGGAGCTCAATATTTTGTCTCTTTCATTGATGATCACTCCCGCAAAGTGTGGGTTTATCTTTTGAAGACAAAAGACCAGTTTCTCTAATCATTCAAGGAATTTCACGCCATGGTGGAAAGGGAGACTGGCAAGAAGTTGAAGGTGGTCAGATCTGATAACAGTGGTGAGTATCGTGGTCCTTTTGAAGCTTACTGTAGAGAAGCCGGGATCCGACTTGAGAAGACGCCCCCCAAGACACCCCAGCTGAACGGGCTTGCTGAGAGAATGAACCGGACTATTGAAGAGAAGGTCCGAAGTATGCTATCCAACGTCAGGTTGTCGAAAGCATATTGGGGAGAGGCAGTGAGAACAGCAGTGGATTTGATAAATTTCTCACCATCGAGACCTCTAGAAGGAGTGATTTCAGAGGAAGTCTGGACAGGTTAGAGAGCGACCTATGATCACCTGAGGGTGTTTGGATGTCGAGCCTTCGTGCATGTCCCTAAAGATGAAAGAGCGAAGCTGGATGCGAAAACGAAGGAGTGCATATATCTCGGTTCGCCGAAAACCGAGTTTGGTTTCAAATTGTGGGATCCAATCAACAAGAAGATTGTGAGAAGTCGAGATGTAGTCTTCCATGAGGATGAGACCATTCATGACATCTCGAAGCCCCAAGTCCGGGTTACTGTCCGAAGTGAAGAACCCATCCCTCGTGAAAGTGCTGAAGCAGGGGGAGAAACCAGAGAAAAAATCGCTAAAGGCGATGATGACCAACAAGAAGCTAATGATGCCGGGATCCGAGTTGAAGATGAAGAATTGGGTTCTGAAGAGGCTGAGGAACAACAACCTAGATACCCCACTAGAGAAAGAAGACCTTCTACAAGGTACCCTGATGATGAATACACCATCATTGCTGAAGATGGTGAGCCTCAGAGTTATGATGAGGTTGGACAACTCGCAGTTGGAAAGGTGCACACCGATTTGAATTGGTCCGATATGATGACCAAGCCGGTACCAGCATGGAAATTTGAAGATTGCTGTGAAGGAGCCGGACTAAAGAACTCGGCATGATGAAGCCGAGGTGACAAGGCCGGGTTATTGAAGTTGAAGGCCCCGGTCTCTTTGAAAAACAGAAGGGGGAGATTTGTTGGATAATTTCCGTTTTTATCTGATAGATATCTTCTGATTTTTATCTGATAGATATCTTCTGTTTTTTATTTGATAAGATATATTCTTTTTTATTTGATTAGTCAAATCAAATAATATCTTGATGCCAATCAAATAATATCTTGATGGCATAGGCTCAGCCCAATTCATACTATAAATAGATGAGTAGGGGTACACAAAAAACACACAGAAATTTGGAGCCTCAAGTGACAGTCTTGAGAGTTATATTTGAGCAAGCCATAGTGCTTGCATATTTGAGAGCTTAGAGTAAAACACTGTGAGCGTTTGAGTGACCACCATTGTTGGAGAGGTTGAGTATACCACCACATTGGTGTGTGTTTGATTCATTGTAACCGTTCTCTGTTATAGTGGATTTTGATACTGGACTAGGTCCCGTGAGTTTTTCCTTTTCTCATATTGAGTAAAGTTTTCTCACGTAAAATAAATTCTGATTGTCTCTCTCGCTCATCTTTTGATTTCCGCTTCCGCATTTGATTTTATTTGAGGGTCCGAAATACCCAACAAAAATTAACCCTGGTTTTCCTTTTAAGCATAGGTGTGAAGATTAGTTTATGTTTGTGGCTTTGTGCATTAATATTTTACTTTTAGAAACTACTGATATTATTATTTGAAGACATATCACTCTCCATTTTTATTTAGAAGCTTCTATATCGACTTTTGTTGTGATTATTTTTCCTAGATCTTTTGTGCATAATAAAGTGAATAATGTTACAGGGAGATTATGCACGCCATGTGGCAGCCCCGAAAGTTCAAATCCATCTACTTTCTGGCCACTTTGTACGTTTTCACTCTGACGATTCCTTCCGCCGTCGCCGTTTATTGGGCATTCGGTGATCAGCTGCTCGACCACTCCAATGCATTCTCTCTCCTCCCAAAGAATGGCTTCCGTGACGTCGCCGTTATCCTTATGCTCATTCACCAGGTAAAACCCAAGTCAAACCTATCATTTTGTTCTTTGCTTTGTTCATCAAATTCATAAAAAAATGCAATTGCGTAATTTTAAGAGCTATTACTTTTATACTCACTTTCTATAACTAATTGGTTTTATCTCTTTTTATTATATTATTACTCGTTTTATGATCATATTCCTCATTTTATCTTAAATTTTATTTTATTCTCTTATCTCTCTTATCGCAAAATAAATTATATACAAATAGATTTTTCTATTTGTAAGAACAACACTTTCAAGATCATATCTTTATATTATTAAATTCATCTCCAATTTTATGATAAAATGTCATATTAGAATTATATTTACGTAAATATATCAATAAAACAATTTACTTAATGCATTTTAGTTTCCTACTGTCTACTGACATGCATGTTCGATCCTGTTTATTTTAGAGAAATCATTTTTTTGTAACTTTCTGATAAAACTTTTGAAAATAATTAATTATTTCTATAAATTTAAATCAACATACACGTTAGTTATCCTATTTTTTTTTTTTTGTGAATAATTATCCTAGATTTTAACCCTTCTATTGTCATTTCCCCCCTTTTTATCTGGGCCTAATGATAAGTGACACATTTCCATGTCAGTTATAACTTTAACTGGTCATTTTTTACATTAAGTGAGTCAATGTTACCTAGTAAAAAGTTCTCATTCTATAACGGTTGACCTACATCAGTCTTAGAATTTATTTATAATAATTTCCATTTTAATTGATGGAAAATGTCCCCTTGCAGTAGTGAATAGTTCATCTTGAATTTCTTGAATGGTGGTTTCCTTACCATGCTTAAATTTTTATGACTCGGCATTAATTTTTTTTTCCTAATGCACGAATGCAGTTCATCACATTTGGATTTGCGTGCACCCCGTTGTACTTCGTGTGGGAGAAGGTGATTGGGATGCACGACACAAAGAGCATTTGGTTAAGGGCACTTGCACGGTTTCCAGTGGTGCTACCTATATGGTTCTTGGCCATAATCTTCCCATTCTTTGGGCCCATAAATTCAGCTGTTGGATCTCTACTAGTTAGCTTCACTGTCTACATCATCCCTGCCCTAGCCCATATGCTCACTTATAGAGATGCCTCAGCCAGACAGGTAAATCTTCTTTCACGTCTCTTAACCATCTCTTTGCCTGCCCCCACACCACCGTCTCCAGTTATGTCACTTGTGTCCAAGATTTTAATGAGTGAGCTCACACTAAGGAATAAGATATTAGTCTGATTCTTTTAAAGTTTGATAGAATTGATTTTAATGAAATTAATTTTTAATTTATTAAATATAATTTAAATGTATAATATGTTGACATGAAAAAAATTGAATTTAGATTTTTAACTAAGGTTTCAAATTCAAATTTTATCGATAGAAAAAATATGATTGAGATGAAAAATTTATCTTACCATCAGTAAGATTTTTTTATCAAAGATCAATTATCAATAAAATTGAAATATATTTTATACCAATAACTTAATTATCAATAAATATATAGTTTAAATGTGTATCTAAATTAACATTCACAATCACATATATCATGCTAAAGTGTATATATAACAGTTTGTAAAAATGTGTGGCGCACCTAGTTATCCAAGTTTAATTACCGTCACTGTGTCATGTCATATTGTGTGACATATATATGAGAAGTGCACTCATGCAATTAATGGTGGTTAAAAAAATGCTGTATCTACATATTTTTGTCTCGGATTCAAGTATTTTTGTCTCGGATTCAAGTAGTGAAAAGGGATCTTTAACTTTATTAACTAAAAAAGGTTAAGGAATAACAAAATTATATATTTTATATATAAAAAAGATATAGAACAGAAATAAAAACCAATTTTTTATAAATACCTAACACTAAATTAAGAAATAAAAATAAATAATTAACAAATTAATTAAAAATTATAGATTCATATCAGATGAAAGAAAATGGAGAAGGAAAACATATGAATTTGATACATTTAATTGAAATTTAAAATAAAGGGAATAAGAGGAAAAAAGAATATTTTTAAAGAAAATTTCCTTTCATTTCTTAAATTTGAATTAAAAAATTTGTTTCTCCTTTTCATTTTATTTTCTCTCAAACTAACAGCGAGAGTTAGAGAGAGAAAAAAAAAATTAGAAAGAGGGTGGTGGAGGGTGAGCAGCAAATGTACAAATGCATAAGGCTTGCATTTGGAAATTATTGTATTGTACTATATATGGCTGCCTCTGGCTGAGCTGGTGGAGTTGATTGATCTTTCTCCCTAATAACTCAATTGACAATTGAGGAAAAGACCAATTGATATATATATATATATATATATATATATATATATATATATATCTTCAATGTTTTGTCAACATTTACATGTTGATAGACACAGGCACGTAGAAAAGAGGGTGAAATATAAATACAATAAGTAATAAAACATGATAAGAGAATATATATATATATATATATATATATATATAAATGAAAAATATCAAATATGTATTTGTATTTTCATGTGTTCATATATTATTATTATATTTTATCTTTAATTAATTAATTTATAAAGAAAATATTGAACGAAAATAATATATTTAATTCTAAAATTCAAAGAATTGTTTTCTTTCTTTAAATGTTTTAGAAGAACAATAAGAAGAGGTTGTAAGGGAATTTAAAATTATTATTATAACAAATGATCAAAATGACAAAAATGTCCATGTATTTGGACACAGTATATAGCGGTCTCCCAAGATACCTTTGTTTAGCCCCTTCTATTAATGTTGGAAATCTTGTTAAATCTCCTTATTTGCATGATGGTTTGGTCCTTTTTTCTTTTTTTTTTTTGTCATTAATACATCAGCAGTGTAGGGGCATCCTAAGTTATCTTAGGTTTTTATTTTATTTTCCTCATTTTGCAGAATGCTGCAGAGAAGCCTCCTTTCTTCATGCCAAGCTGGACTGCAATGTATGTCCTCAATGCATTCATTATTGGATGGGTTCTTGTGGTTGGATTTGGGCTTGGAGGATGGGCTAGCATGATCAACTTGATAAACCAAATTGACACATTTGGACTTTTTGCTAAATGCTACCAATGCCCCGAATCACCACCACCTGCCGGAGCACCACCCCCTCTTAACCATCCAGTGGTGGAGGGAGGGGTTGACCTTGTGGGACCATGGTCACCTCCAAATTTGTTGAAGATTATTTAAATTAATTATCATAAATAAATATATAGTTCCCTAAACTATATATAAAAAATTATCTATCTAGGATATTTCTTTTTCATGTTATTTGTATACTCAATACAATTATGTTTTATATTAATAAGAATTGTTAGTTATATCTTAAACTTTTTTTGTATGTTATGTATGTAGTTTTTTTTTTTTTGTTTTTTACTTTTGTTTTTGGCCTCCTTGAAATCAAAGTTTTGGTTTAGTTTATGCCCGTCTTTATGTTTGTGTTGCGATGTTTAAATTAAACATGGTAAAATATTAGTTAAATTATAATTTTGGTCCTTTTATAATTTTAAATCTGTGATTTTGGTCCTTCCATCAGTTGATCGTCCAAATTCAAATATTGATTTTGATGTGACATATTGGTGTTGACATAACACTTGTGTAGGTTGCTAACATGACATTTATGTGATAAGGGGTTAAATAAAATGAAAAATAAAAAAAATCTTGATAAGATATAAGTCACTAAGACACTTGTTTTATTTAGTTATCTTTATAAACACTATTTTATATTATCATTATTTAAGAGTTATTATTTTTTAAAAACTTATAAAATTTATATATTTAAAAATATTAAATATATAAATCTTTCTAATTTTATTTTATATCATTTTATATATTTTTATTATAGAATAGTTTGCATATTTTAATTTTACCAATTTATAATTAAATTTCATAAATTAATATATAAATTATTTGCATAAATATTTTGTAAATTTATTCTAATATACATATTACTTTTACTCTAATTATATAAATCAATATAATTCCATCAATTAATATGTAAATTATACAAATTATGTAAATTTATTTCAATATGTAAATTATTTTTATCCTGTTTATATAAATTAATAAAATTTTAATAATTAATTTTTTAGAAAACTTCCATGTTAATATATTCAGTTTAAATATAAAAATATTTTAATAATTTTTTTAACAACAATTATATAAATACATAAAATTATATAAATTAATATGTAAATTATTTATATAGATGATTCTATTTAATTTATAAAAATTAGGTAAATTTATTTTCATACGTATATATACAAATGATTATTTCAATTATAACAAGTATTAAATTTTTAATTTTTTAGATTATTTAAATATTATTTTAAAATTACATAATATGTATAAATTACATAAAAAATTTGAAAATAATCTACATATTATTTTATGTAAAAAAATAAAATAATATTAAAATAAAAACAAATTTTTATAAATAATAATGTATTAATTTATATTAAATAAAATTCTATAATAAAATAAATACATGTAAAATTAAATATTAAATGTATTTAATATTAAATATTTTATTTTAATTCATAAATTTTTATAATTCAAAAAAAATTCATAACTCTTGACTAATGATACATTTTAAAATTGTGTTTATAAAATTAAGTAAACAAGTGTTTTAGCATCTAATTGTTTTGTCTTTAAATAAAAAGTCATGAATTCGACTCTTATTTATTTTTTAAACTTTATTTAACCCCTTGTCACATAAGCATTATATCAACAATTTACATAAGTATCATGTCAACACAAATACAACACATCAAAGTCAACATTTGACTTTAGATGGTCAACTAACGATTAACTGAAGAAATGACCAAAATTACTTATTCTAAAAAATAGGGAGACTAAATATCTTGATTTAGAAATAAGGGACTAAAATCACATATTTTAAATTATAGAAGAACCAAAATTACACTTTAGTCTAAAATATTCTAAGTTTACATCAATTGTAGACTTAGACCAATCATAATAAGAATTTATCTAAAAAGTATTTTTTTACATTAATTGTAAAGTTACAAATCCAAAATGTGTCTTGTTAGGAGTTTCAAAAACTGTATAAGGATGTCAAGATTCTATATGGGAATTGCTATTTCTACTTCTCCCAATTTCTAATACACTTCTCTTTTATTTTATTTTTTATATTAAAATAGCCTGGAAATGCACAACCCGGCCTTTTTTTAATTCTTATTGCCTCTCTAACTAGGTCAAAATAGAATGGGAGAAGTTCACAAATTGGGTTTGATAGAATTAAGGACAATGTTCGTGCAAATGAGATTATTGGAAACTAAGTGCATGTCCATAATCACTATTTCTTTTTGTTCTTGTTTGCTATTTATTTTTGTAGGTGGTCTAGTAACAGTTTCAAGTTTTGCTCTCAACATTAATTCACTACAAGGAATGTTAACTATAGTGACACAAAAAATGTCACTAGCTATATGCATAATGTATGTAAGTATAAATCTATATGACATATATGCCCACACACAGTTTAAGTGTGGATTTTGGAAGGGATTCAACCACATGTAATAATGTTTGTCACTATAATCTATACCTACACTTTCTAACAAATGTGGGAATAAATAATTAACATATCCCAACATGTATTGTGTGTCTTTATAGTCTATACTTACATTTTATTGTAATTTTGGAAATTTATTTATTTGCATATGCCAACATGTATTGTGTCACTATAACATACACCTAAATTATGGATAATAGTTTTAGTCCAATTAATTTTTTTATAAAATATAAAACAACTATAAACAGTTAAATCAAATTTTATTAGTAAAGTCATAAATAAATATATTATAACTATCTATTTAATTACCATTTAAAAAAGTTTTCTCTTTATCTTTTTTATTAAAAAAATGTCACCTTGTTTGGAAATGACCCTTGAATAGTGGTTGAATTGCCTGCACAGTTATTTATTTTTGACGTAGTTAATCTTGTAGTCATGATAGTGGTTGAATTATTTTCTCTCTTAAATTAAGTTGAAAATAATGCTTCATTGTTCCCTTTGTAAATCTTAAAACTTTTACAAAATTCTTGAAATATGAGAAAAATTATGAGTAATGGAAGGAATCCAAGTCCCCACAAATAAAGCTTCATTGATCTCTTTGTAAATATGAAAGCTTTTACCAAATTCTTGATATATAAGAAAAATTGTGAGTGATGAAACCAAATTTCTTCATGGATCCATATTGTGATATCACAAATCAATGTATATCTTATTCATACATCTGAAACAGAAGATGGAGTCAACAAATACGATGTAGAAGTTCTTAATTGGCTAAAATACATATATTATTTTCTTTATCCCATTGCAGGCTAAGCTAATGATTATGTTCCAAAACACGAAGCGACAACACTTTTGTGGTTGTTGACAATGAGCTTTCTCCATACAATTTGCAAAAGAAACCAAAAAAGGATTAGAGTTGTGACTTATGTCAGGTTGTTGCCACAAGCGAGAAACATTTGAATGACCTTCTTCAAGTAAAAATTTCCGACACTAAATTAAGAAGCATCCATGAGTCAATGAAAAAGGTCAAAAACAACATCATTTTTTTTATTTTATTGTAGGTGTAAGCTTGTTATTATTAACTATAATTGTTGGATGTTATTAAAGCATTGTCTTAAATATTGTGATATAGTTTTTTTGTGTGAAAATAATTATTTATTATAAATTTTAACTTATTAAAGTAAATATTTATTAGCACTAATGTTATTCATTTTGTTAACTTATTAATAATATCAAATGTGTTTAATTGTTAATTATTTAGTGCTTATAACTTACAACAATAAATATTTCTCAGCTTTTAGCATATCAAATATTTACTCATATTTCATGTTTTTTTTCTAACCGTATACATGTTTGTTAATATGTTTTTTCTAAGATCAAAGTCAAACAATATTTGATGAATTGTTTAGAAAAAGTGAGAGAAATTTCAATATGATAGAATGTTGAACATACATTGTTCATTGAAATATGTGAGTAAATTTATAATACTGAAATTTCTCTCACTTTTTTAAAATAATTTATTAAATATTGTTTGACTTTGAACTTAGAAAAACAAAATTAAATATCAACAAATATGTTTGACCTTAGGAAAAACATTAAATATGAATAAATATTTTATATATTAAACATTTGAAATGTTTATTGTTTAAAGTTTTAAGTATTAAATATTTGTCCATTAAATACATTTGATATTATTTATAACTTAATGAAATGGATAACTCATTAGAACAAATAATTGTCATGAAATTAATTAACATAACGAGTCCCTCTATTTTTTTTATAAGTGTTGTTTATTGTTTTTATCCTAAAGCCAAGAAAATTTGTTATTCTCCCTGCACTACAAAAAAAATGATTTTTTTGTGGCTGTTTTTTTGTGGCGGTCTCATTAAACCGCAAAAAAATGAACACCCCACCAAGCACGTGCGTGTGTCACTTACCAGAAACAATTTAAAAAATTTAAATATAATTTTTTAATTATATTTCAGCAGACTATATATATACTTTTAAAAGAATTTCAACTCATCAAAACTCCAGCACTTAGGGTTCGAAAGAGTTTTCTCAATCTCAATCTCCTAGGTTTAGGGTTCATCAACATTGCTTCTGCAGAAAGAATTGTGCAGTGCCCTTCGATAAGGTAACCATGTCTCATGTCATGTGAGCTTCACTTTCGTTTCTCTTTTCCTTCATTTTGTTTCACTCCATAATCGTTCGAGCGTGTGTTTTTGCTTTTGCTTTTGTGTATGCTTTTGTTTGAATCGGTGTAATTTATGAGAAAGTAGTATATCTTATAGTATATTTTTTTTTTGTTGGTGTGAGCTGTGTCTGATTTTAGGAAAAACTCTATCAGTGGGTCTGGAGGCAACAAGAGAGTGGATCAAGAGTTGCAACTATTGATATACTCAACTACATTCAGGTTGGTTTCATGCTTTGGTTATTCTCTATTTTTTTATATCATTGTGTGGTGAACATTGCAACAAAATTAGAGGGAGAGAAAGAGAGGGTGAGGACTTATAGTTGTGGAAGTTAGTGACAAGAAGGTGTGCATATGTGTTTCTTAGAGATGATTGCTATTTTTTGTAGGATTTAAGCCAAGCATAACAAAATGATTATAAAAGAACTCCACCTTCACGATTTTTGAATTCCCGTCCAACTGCATGTTACCCAAAACAATCAAAACTAAAATACATTAAAATTGCTGAATGAAAAGAGCCGTAACAATTATATGTACATCAGCCAGAGAGTAGGGGTGTCAAGCCTTGGTTAACTTGGGCCTTCTCAGTATATGTCTTAAAGGGCATATTCCATTTAGAAACTAAATTCCTATCAAATTGCCACCGCTTCATTTCTTGTTTATGTGGTAGTACTCACTCTTCTCATGTTCCTTGAGTGAAGTCTTGAAGCAAAATATGTGGTAGTCCAACTCCATATTTTTCTCAATTGAGTTGATGTTCCTTTTATGTGGCTAGTCAAAGTGTCTACATTCTTTCTGGACAAACATATCATATAATATAACAATGCCACTATAGCAACAGTAGAACAGATGAAAATTAGGCCACAAAAAGGCTGAAATCCTATTGCTGTTGAGCCACCTTTTTCTAAAGGAGAACAACTTGTAGTGTCTCCTATGGATAACATATCTTTTTCTAGTTGTTCTGTTTCTCCGCTCTCTATCACTTTCAGCAATGCCTCAAATATGTCAGTAGCCATTGGTTAAAACCTATGTAATCACACACCCATATATGTATGATGTGTTGCAAACACATCTTGTTTTTAATATAGTTTTAGATTAGAAATTAGTTAAATGAGTAGTTAAATAGATTAGAATTAATTAAATTTTCTATTTTTATTATTTTAAATCTAATTCAATACCATTTATGCATTTCAGGGTCAAAAGAGGAGAATCAAGGGCCAAATAAAACCAAATCTGAAGTCCCACGCTAAC
>PYAF01000141.1:118055-154011 GCA_007407185.1 Glycine tomentella | reverse complement strand
TTTATAGTATGTTCTTTTTCATGCTTAACTTAATAGAATTCACCAAGAAATTGGGTTTTTGAATTGGGTTAAAGGGTTAATTCACTAAGGAATTAGGGATTAACTAACTTAGGAAAGGCTTATTCTCCGAATACTCTTAACAAGATCACATGAGATATATTCTTTGAATACTTAGTTTGACAGATTCACTAAGGGTTTAAGTTTCTCGATCGAACTAAAGAGTTAAATCGCTGGTTTCGCTGGTATGCTCTAGGATTTACGAATTTAGGAAAGATTTATCATGTGTGACTTAAGATAATAAACCAATCAAGTGAAGGAGGTAGGAACAAAAGGGATTGTGCCTGACCACAATTGTTTCTTTCATTGGTAATTTCTTTATCTTTTTACTGCACTTATTTTCTATTTTTATTCAAAATACAATCATCCAACATCAACAACTATTTCTTTGTCTTTATTTTTTGTTTTATATTCCAATCATTTAGAATTAATTTTATTGTAAAAATTACTCCAATCCTTGTGGAGACGATAACTCACTTACCTACTTTATTACTTGTTAACGATCGGTGCACTTACCGTATCAATCGCGTAACCGCGCAACAATGTACATACTGGTTAGAACAGTTTTCAGAAATAGGAAAAACATTTTAGAAAAGTAGCATGTGCAATAAACCTACAAGGGTCAGCATAGTGGTCAAAGGGTTTGAACTTTGAATAAGGTTTGTACAAGATCTTATGTTCGAAAGAAAAAAGAAATGGCATGTGTTATGCATTGTGAACTAAGTTTGGTAGAAGTTAAAATTGGAGGAAAATATGTAGAGTGGTGAAATATTGGCATTTAAAATATGAAAACATTCTTTTAGCCAGTCTCCAATTTTATGATAAGTTCCAAGAGTAGGTAGATAAACATTTGAATCCTATAAAAGCAAGAAAGGCAATAGAGGGAGAAGAAAGAAGAGTAAAGGAAGAAGAGTAACAAAATTATTCGTAAGAAAGGCTGTGAAGTTGGTTGGGTTTACAAATCATATGGGTCATCCAAGGCCAATTGAATTTGTTGTTGCACTTGAGGATGCTGATATTATCAAGTGGTATGTTGGCATAGCAGCAAGGTGGCTTGATTATTTCTGTTGTTGCGACAACTTCAAGACAATCAAAACTGTAGTAATTTATCATTTAAGGTTCTCCTGTATCTTGACATTAGTAGAATAGCATGAATCCACCAAGCATGAAGTGATAAAGCATTTCAACAAAGATTTGAAAGTCTATGATATAAATGAAAATCATGAAGTGCATTTTCATACAATAAGAGACATTTATAAAACAATCATTAATAAAATAATATTGAAATGAAATAGAAAAAAATTGTATCAAAATGAGTGGTACTATGATCTGCTTTCTCTTTAATGCCCCTATCTATCTTCACACCATTTCCTTTAAATCACGCCCTGCTTAATCTCCATTACAACATAGAGAAAACAGAGCTCCACCACCACCAAGACCTCTCTTTTCTTCCACCAGCAGTTGATGCAGGAAGTGGCATAATGCTTCTAAATATAGTGTGGGTAAGATGACACACGAAATGAGTCAAATTGACAACTTTATAGAAATTTCAGCTAATGATAGTGTGGGTAAAGTACTGGAAAGGATCATACTGGGCGTGTGCAATGCTTAGGACTAGGAGGTCTTCATAGTGTTGCATTTCGATCCACCACAAGCTTTAGTAGTTCAGGGTCTAGTTTTTCAAATTCTAATTCAGCTGAGTGCTCTAGATTGAAAGAGGAGGTTACTTGTTTAAGGGACAAATTGACAACTTGTGAAGATAATGTCAAGACATTAAAAAATGTCATGCTTGCATACATCCAAATGAAGGAAGGGCATATTCCTTTTGAGCTTGGTGATATGTTTGGTCATAATACTAGTAACGTAGTTGTAAGTACTTCTCCTATATTTTTGTTAAATTTAATATATCATTAACAATTGACATGATATGATTTTTATTTCATAGGATGAAGGAAGTGGACAAGATGGGTCAACACCAAGAGGAGGATCATCATTAGATAGTAATTTCCATGCAACTTGACATATGTTGCTTAATTTCCTTTTGATATATACTCTTTTGGATGTAATATATGTTTCAAAATTTCAATGGTTTGACTAATTAGATTTCCTTGAACACATTATGCATGCACATTGTTTCAACTTGAAACTTGTTATTATACTAAGTTTTATGCATGTTGAATTTATGTTTGATATTTTTAATTGCATAAATAAATATATTGACAAGGTTATAAGTCTGGAAGATTGTGATCAAATTTTGTTGGATTTTATTAAATTAATGACAAAAATCATCATAGATTATTATTGAAGTTGTGGAATAGATTTAAGAGCAATTAAGTTTAATTAATATGTATCACTGCCTCTCATATTCATTCAAAAAAATATTTGAGTGTAAGCTTGGATAAACATTACATTTGAAATTGTTTAATATTTTTAATGACAAATGTTTTAATATTAATAATTATAATAATTATATAGTATTAAATTTGAGAGAATAGAAATTTCATGCATTATTTCAATTTTTATACTTAGTCAAATACGAATGAAAATAATTATAGAACTAATGGAAATGATTAAAATTAGGAAAATAGTAATATGTGTTTTTTTTAATCAAAAAATACCGTTTTTGACAAAAAAAAGCAAAAAAAAAAAACTTTGTGGCGGTTTTCAAACCGCCAGAAATAGAAACCTGGAAAAAATAAAAAAAATGGAAAAGAAACTTTGTGACAACTTTTAGCCGCCAAATTTTTTGGGCAGAATTACCAGCGTTCTTGTAGAAACTGCTACAATTTCTTCTGACGTTGTTACTTCTGACAGTTAATCCTGATTGTCAGAATTTAAATTTGTGGCGGTTTTTAGCCGCCAGAATGCTTTTTTAGCCGCCACAAAAAAATCATTTTTTTGTAGTGCTGCATCGTTTTTTTTTAATGTTATTATGAGTACTTTTTCTATTATATCCTTCATTCCACTTCTCTCATTGATGCACGTTTATGAAAAATTGTTAGTGTTTTTCTAATCAATTTTTCTCTCTCTAGTACGAGTTTAATACTTGTGGGCAACATTAATTCACCATTGGTTCACAACATATATTATCATAAAAAATTTGGTTGGGAATAGTATTTTTTTGGAGTAGATGAAATTTCAAAAACTTTTTTAAACGATAAAAAAATTATCATAAAAAAATTTGGTTGGGAATAGCAATATTTTTTGGTAACAGATAAGCATCCAAAAACTTGTTAAATGATCAAAAAATATTGGCAAATGATAAAAAAAATATATTATCTAAAAAATTTGATTTGGAATAGTTATTTTTTTTTGGGAGAAGATGAGAGGATAAAAATTTGAGCAAATTACACTTGTCCCTTACCTCTTCATCTTCTTTACGCTTTCTGTATTCTCAAGTTTAACAATGACAATTTCTTCAAATCTATTGGCCCTTCACCCCCACTACCGCACCCCTTCCACAACCACCACCACCCTTTGTTGCCCTTACATCGTCCATGCTGCCAGATCTCACCACCTCGCCACCCGATCTAACTTCCACTACCAAGATCTTACCGTGCTTAAGGACTATCGCACACTCCTTAGCATCATCAACTAGATGCACCACAACCTTTTCAATGATTGCACATTCATCATCTATTGTCGCTGACAATGGTCATTGTGGTTGTGCAAAACCTTGCATTTTGTGGTGCATGGTGTTGGGAAGCTAGTGTGTCAACAAGTGCTCCATTTGATCATGGGGTAGTCTCCAAAAACCTAGAGCGCACATCAGTAGTAGCACCGGTCTGCAAGTACATGGTGTTGAGGACATTGATGACAAAGCCTAGGTATGTGGCGGAGATTAGGAACAAGGGTAGGTTGTTGTATCATTTTGAAGACCAATGTTTGCTTGGAAATTTGTTGTATTTGGCTTGGTGATACATTACCAATTTTTAGCGACCATGTTAATTATTTTAATTGATTGATTGACTTGTTAATAATTTTAGAATTAGGCTCACTGAATTAAACTGATTGTTGTTCTCTTAAAATTCTATTAGTTGTCTTCAACCTTTTGTTAGCTACAATTTTTTTCCTACCTCTCCATGACTCCACACAAGCAAAGAACATGAGAACTTTTGGTTAACACAGACAACAACTGTTACAGTGTAGGGGGTGCATGTGTATTGAAATTGTAAAAATTAAGGGAGGTTTGTCTAGGGGTCCAACTATAAGGGAGGCAAATGTAATAAGTGCAAAACACAGGAAAGACAATCATAATTTGCTCTAAAAATTTTGTCAAGTTATCCATTAAAGTTTTGACCAATAGGTGATAAATTTATCATTTAATTTTTTTAATTAATTATTATTTAATTCACAAAAAGTATGTGAAATAATTAATGGAAAAAGGGTAGAGTTGGTGAAAACAATTTAATGTTTTCTTGAACTTTCAAAATGATAGATAAATAGGAACAAATTTTGCTAAAAATTCCATATTTTAGCTCATAGGTTGCAGAAAATAAACATAATTAACCCACCTGCGTATAACAAACTGAATTATAAGTCATTAAGTCTTTTTTACAAGATTAAGGTATTATTTGAAAATTAAGATTTATAAGTCATTGAGTCTTTTTTTTTACATAAACTAAGTTTTGGAATTGTTAAGAGGAAAGTAGAGGTGGACATGGGTCACATTGGATCGAATTTGTGATATTTTTTAATTAGTTGGATTTGGATCAAATTGTACCTAGTTTTAGTCTACAATTTGATTTGGACCAATCCAATTATAATTGGATTGGATCAAATCGGTTCATCAGAATTAATATTAAAATAATAAAAATGTAAATGATTTTTTCCCAAAAAAAATTAGATAGTAATTTTTTAAGGACTAGTCTAATATGAAACATGTTTCATTCCAAGTTAAAAATTAAACCATGTCACATATTATAATTATAGAAATAATTGATTAGTAGTCTTAAAATGAAAAAAAAAAATACAATAAACTTGTGCTAGGTTAGAAACTCAAAGTCTAAAGGTTAAAAACATATATAAAAAAGCATATTAAGTAATCAGATGGATCAGATCATATTGGATTTTCAAAAGAGAAATTTGAGATCCAGTCCAAACTCATTGGATTTGAATTTTTTTAATTTGATATGAATAAATTATCTGCACCAATCATTTTTGTTGATTTGGATTAGTTTAGATCCACAAAAGTATTAGATTAATCTAGATATGTGGGAATCCTCAATTTGAATAATGAATTAATTACCTATAAATAAATATTAAATCTGAAATGGAAGTCATGTTTAGGGATTCAAGGAAGATAGTGGGCATGTGACTATACGATGATGGTATGGGTCCAATCAACAAGTATATTGGTCAATCAATTAATTATGGAGTGAGGAGAATGTTTGTCGTCTCAATGAAGATTTAGAGCCCGTTTGTATAAATCAAAAAAATTAAAATCTTATTCTATAAGTCCTTATTACATAATAGCTTTTGCCATAAGTGCTTATAATTTGATGTATATGTTAAAAAGTACTTAGAAAATTAACTAATATATATAATTAAAAATTTAACATTATATATCACAAAAATATTAAAATAGATAAATTTGAATTATTTATGTGATGTAAAATATTAACTTCTTAATTATATGGTTAATTTTTATTTATCTTTTTATCATAATTTGATTCACACATGCACACGCGCGCACACCTAGGTTTTAAACTGGACCGGTCACTAAATTGGTGAAGCACCAATTCAAGGTTCAATGGTTTACCATAATTAAACCATGATTGAACCGGTTTTAATAAATTAATATTTTTTTAAAAATTAATTAATACACAAAGTTAAATGAAAAATAGCATGATATGCTTAAATTTTAAAAATTAAAAATCAAACTTCATATAAAAGTTAAAAGTGTCATAATATATATGTCATAACTCATAAGTCATAACATATAATCAAACTAAGTTTTTTATATGAAATCAAATCCAATATAGCATAATATTTAAGTTCAACATTACCAAATAAAATCCATTGGAAGCTACAAGTCTAAAAAAAGGGAAGCAACTACAACGAAAAGTAATTTGTATAATTATCAATCTTAATAATCATTAAGATTGATTCCATCACACTTATACAAGGTTGGAATAGCATTAGCGTCTTCACTTGTTGAACAACCGCCACCATCACCACTTTCAACCTGAAACTCCATATTGTCAAGATTTTCATCACCTATTTAAATAACAAATAAATACAAAAACAAGATTTTAACTCCAAAACAATATTTAACAAATGAAACATGTTCCATAAAACTAAGCAACTAAAACATTAATCTTCATTATTTCTTGATGATGTACCAATTGGAATTGCATTCTCATGATACAAAGCATTCTCAAGTTCATAAATATCAAGTTCAAGAGATGTTTCTTCCTCCGTTATCCAAAAATCAATTCGGTCAATGGATTCAAAGTCAAAAGGATCATAACATGTCTTCTTTTAGTGGTTCCTATAATGAAGCATCACAATATAAAAACAAAAATTAATTATACTTAAAAGAAAGTAATAAAGAACATGTTTTGAATTTTGTTTTAACTTTTGACATAAATAAATGTTTATACCTATTCTTCAAATGCAAATTATAAGTAACATAAACTAGATAATTTAATATTTGATGTTCTAGGGTATTTCTTCTCTTGGTATGGATGTGTTCAAAGACACTCCAATTTCTCTCACATCCAAAAGAAGTTTGACTGAGGATATGAACTGTCAAATTTTGCAAAATCAGAGCACCACTTCCAAATAATGACCACCATTGATCTACAAGAAATATATTTAATTATATGATCATAAAACACAAAATATACAAAAACTTTTGAAATATAGAAAATAAATACAAGTGCTTACTAGGTCAGATTGTGTTGCTTATAGTAAGAGCACTTGGTTGACCAAAACTTTCTTGTTGATCCTAATACATCTCCATCTCACAAATGGCTTGAGTTAGATTTTCACATAAACCTCTTTCCAAGTAAATAAACAACTGACTAGATGACCCGTCTCTTATTATTGAACTTCTCATCATTCTTGAATGCAAGATTAAACTAGTAAGTTACTACATAAAGTTTGCGCTTTAAATGCTTATCCCATCAAACCTTGATAATGTTTATGTAAGGCTCATACACCTATTTATTTTCTTAAACATCTCCTTTATAGTATTTTTTGCCCTTTGCATGCCTTCATAAACATAAGCAAGAGAAGGTTTTTCATCTCCATCTACAATTCTTAGTAAGCGAATGATAGGAGCCACAAGGTTTGCTATCATAAAACAATCGTTCCAAAATTTATAAATACCTTTTAGTGTAATAAAAGTAGTAGCAAACAACCTCACTTATGGACGTACAATTTCTCTCCAACCTTCTCTTTTCCTCAACCAATATAAGAATACCATGTAACTATATACAAATACAATTATCTTGGAAGCCTTTGAGGCAAGCTCTGCAGCATGAGACAACCTAGCAATGCCCTTCAAAAGGAGATTCATGCAATGACCAACACAAGGAGACCAAAAAATGGTGTCATATTTTCATCTATCAACCTACCCGCAACTACATAATTAGTTGCATTATTTGTCACTATATGAACAACATTCTCAGCTCCAACCCAATCAATACTCCACAAAACCAATTGCACAATGTCATGATATCTTTCACAATATTTAATGTGTCAATAGATTTAACAAATATTATACCTATAAGAACAATAAATTAAAAAGTTGGTCAAACATATATGGAGTAATAAGTAGACTAACAATTAAAAAATATAAAAGTTCCACATATACTATACCTATTGGATAATAAACTAGAAAATTAATCAAAGTTCTTTGCCTTTGATCAGTCTGTCCATCAACCATAATTGTGCATCCACTCTTAGCCTAATTTGCTCGATAACTTTCTACAACTAACACTCTCTCTTGCAATCTCCCAACAAGTTAAGTCTTAATTCATGATGAAATGGACCTTTAAAACAAGCACTAATAGTAGCAATTGCATCTAAAGCAGGTCCAAAATATGACAAATTTATTGCATTAAATGGAATGTGAGCATGATAAAACTATATCACGAAGCTGGGAGATGTACTTGGCCTTTGAAGCTGTCTTCTCCGACCGGGCAGACGTCTCTGAGCTGTAGACAAATATACTCCCAGCTCTTTGCCCTTGCCCTTCACAGCTGGGTCAGAAACTCTGGGTCTATCCACCCTCTGCTCCTCCGAGGAAGTAGGCTGCTTACCTCGGTGTCTGCTGAGCACATCCTCAACTTGGCGACACTGTCTCACCAAGTTGTCCATGTCTCGAGATCCACTACCGGCAACCAGCACCTCTATATCCCCTCTAAGTCCCCTCTGGAACTTAGCAACTAGGACCTCAGCATCAGGCATGGATCTCCTAAAATGAGCATATTTGGCCAACTCATTAAACCTAGCCAAATACTCATCTACCGTCATGTCCCCTTGGACGAGACTGTCAAACTCCGTCTGTTTGCACTCTCTGGCATCCCTGGGGAAATACTTGTCCAGGAAACAGGCCTCAAACATCCGCCAGGTGAGAACCTCTCCCCGGCCTCTCAACAGCTCTGTCGTGGTCGTCCACCACTCATGGGCATCGCCCTGCAGCATGTAGGTCGCATACAGCAACCTCTGGTGATCTGGACACTCCATCACCGTAAAGATCTTCTGCATAGCCTGCAGCCACCTTGCTGCGGCAACAGGATCATAACCACCATCGAAGGCTGGAGGGTCATGCTTACGAAAAGTGATAAGCATCTTCCCTCGAGCTGCAACATCAATCTCTGTCTCAACATGGAACATCTGGTCCCCTCTCAGGTGGCTCCCACCAACCTGATGGTGACTTCCCTCGCCCTCAAAAATAGGAGGTGTGGGGGATACTCTGTCACCCCTCCTTAGGACTCTGACCTCCTCTAACAACTCCTGATGAGCCTTCATTAAGGCCTCATACCTTTCTCTGTCAGCAGCTCTCTCCCGTTGCATGTCCTCCTGAATCTGCCTATTTGCAGCTAACTCTTGCTGCATGGCCGCCATCGCAGCCGCCACTGGATCAGACTGGACATTGGTCGCCCTATTGTTGTTTCTGGATCTCGGCATGACACTGCACATGTACACCAAACAGTGAGTTGATCAGGCCCACAACTAGTGCACCCACATGCAATGCACATGTCAGATCAAACAACAGTAGCAGACAACACACAATTCCATACATAATGCTTCCATCAAGAAACCGCTCTGATACCATTAAATGTAACACCCCGTAGGCCTCCGGTGCATTATCATTAATAATATCAGGATCGCGCTATCGGCGTTATTTAAAAGCGATGTGGAAGCGTAAGAATCGATTTTCTTGATTACATTATGCATGGAATATAAAAACACAACACAAAGCATCAATATAACTAGTCTTGCTGATCCAGATAATAAAACATAAAACCACAGGCAGATATACATAAAATCTTGACACAGATAATCAGGAGGAAATAAACATCATCTAATACATCAAGGTCTGTACATATACATACAACTCAAAGCCTAAACCACATCTGTGGTTATACATCAGAATATGTATAGTACAATGGGTGTACACACACACCCTGTCCCTACACAGAGAAACTAAGACCAGCTTCAACTCCTGAAGCTCCGCTCTGGTCCTCTACTGCAGCCCTTAACCCAGCCTGCAAGCTCCACTAGGGCCTCCTGCCCTGAGGTCGCTCCTCTCCTCTAGAAGCACCTGAAAACCACAATCCCACACGGGGTGAGATAAACATCTCAGTAAACTCAGGGTTCTGGGAGATCCTTCCTTTACCCTGGTTCACCCCCAAGCACACACCAGACAAAACCATAGACCAAGCCTACGACATCATCCTAGCTCACATGACCCGGCTACCGGGTATCATCATTGGATGCTATCAGCATCAGAGGTATACCACCTCATGCAGGCTCTCACAGCCGTCTAAGCATAATCTCACAGAGGTACCCACATAGTGTCACCCCTGGACACTTTCCATACCAGAGAGGCACCGCCTCATAACACAATAAAACCTTGCCTGAGGCAACCACTCAGGACTTCACTTATCCAGATATGGCTCATCTAAGAGGCTCTAGGCTCTCATCCCCTCGGGATGTCCTCTCTTAGAGATACAACATATCTGTACACATCCTGGCCTGGGAAAGAACATCCATAACAAGGCAATCACATCCAGGACTTTCCAGTCACTTGCCGGGGAAGTCAATCCACAAAGGGAGCACCATCCCTCAGGACTTCCACTTCCTGGGGAGTCAATCCACAAAGGGAGCACCATCCCTCAAGACTTCCACTGCCTGGGGAGTCAATCCACAAAGGGAGCACCGTCCCACAGGACTTCCAAAACCACTGCCTGGGGAGTCAATCCACAAAAGGAGCACCATCCCTCAGGACTTTCAGTCCACTGCCTAAGGAGGAACATCCATACAGGGCAATCAGTCCTTAGGACTTAGGTGGATATCGGTGGCACCTCCTGAGGAAGATCAACATCCATTCCAAGGGAGTCCATAAGACCTAGTCCTCTGGCTAGGAAATCTCATCTAGCCCGATACTGCTTCCAGTATCCTCTTAACCTCAACCACAGACCACTTCGTGGTCTTTATCTCATACCCATACATAGAACACTTCACTGTGTTCATTCATCCAGAGGGCCCAAGGCCCCTCACACCTGTAACCACAGATGTATCATTACCCTCACACTATCTCAGTGTCTATCCTGGGGTTTTAATCTTATATAATGCATTCTAACACCATCTTGGTGTTCAGCCAATCATAAACATCATCAGGCCACCTTGGCCTTTCACAGTCCATATATATATATATATATATAAACATATATATCTTAGCAAATACACATCAATTGCATGGTATAACAACCATCACCCCACTTGGGTGGCAACCAAGAGTATGGGATTCAATCCCAGAATGATGAGCTTACCTGGCAAGCCGTGCCTGCAACTCCAATCCTGAATGATGGCCTGCTTCACTGACATCCGAGGTGTCAAGCCCTATCAAGGCACACAACCACAGATCACAGACCAATCCAAGCATATAAACATGCATAAGCTCACCAAGCAGTCCTCAACTGCCTCTAAGAAAGGAATCACAATCCTTTCTATCAGCCTCAAGTCATCTAACTTAAGGTTCTTCAGGCTCATCCACATAAGCCTTCCCATAGACCCTCAGATGTCTATCACAGCTCAACCATGGCCTCAGAGTCCCTACAGCTCAACACAAGCCATTCACAATGAGCTCAGAGCTCGAACAACCCAAATCCTCAGGGTTTCCATAGGGCTTGGATGGTCTATCTCACAAGACACCGTCTCCATGGCCTCTCAGGCACATCAAGCCCATCAACAAGGCTCTTGCATGTCTCAGATCAAGTGGCTCAGTCCAAGTCACACATGCACCACCTAGAGCCAAAACCAACAGTCACCAAATCACAACTGAAAGCTAATCCTTCCTCCTCTCGTCATTCTAAACACATCTCTCAACAGGACCCAGAGCTAATTCTAGCTCTATCACAGATGGGTCACTATTCACAAGAAACCCCAAATCCCAAATCAACCGAAGAAACTCGAGTTTCTTACCTCAGTGGTGACCAGGAAGGCTCTAGGACAGCTTCCTCAAGCTCTATTGTCCATATCTCGCCAGGTTTGCTTTCATAAGAAAGGTGAAAAGGATGTAGAATTTGGAGATGAAAGGATGAAAAAGGAAAGGATGCAAGCAAGAAAGATTTGGCACGTTCACTTCCCTTGAAGGCTTGATGTTTTCTTGGCACGTTCACTTCCCTTGGAGGCTTGATGTTTTCAGTTCCTACTCCCTCTATTTATAGTGTGAATGAACTTGTTTTACAAGCCTTGGCCATGAAAATGTCACTTAAGTTATGATTACTTAGCTTTCCAAATGGACCAATGGCAAGACTCTTTGCTTTTCAACCATCCAAGTGTCCATTTTCTTGATTTTTCTCAACACTTCTTCATTCTTCTTGATGTGCACGTGGAGTAGCTTGGCTTGTAGAGCAATCTTCACAAATTTTCGTGGAATGGCTAGATTTTAAGAAGATTTCGTGTTTTTCCTTTACCCCAAAACCCATTTTAGTAAAGTAGTGATTCTGGATTTGTTAACCGTTGGATCTCTTTAAAATTTTAAAGGTACACTACTATCCCTCATATCTAGCTTTTGACCGTTGAGATTATTGAAATAATGTCTAGATCTGTCTACAAGAAAGATGGAAGAGTGTAGAGAAATCTTGGCTTGATTTTTATATTATCTTGCATCCAAGCCATACAAGTGTCATGCCACTTGTTTCTATCATGTGGCTTGCTTTCCAAGTGGCTTATCATGAAGTTTCTTGCCTCTTCTACATGTTTTCTCATGTGAATGACCAGTCTAAAGGGAAGGAATACAAATTTTTCTTCCTTTCATGCCACATGTGGTCATTTTTTATGATGAATAAAAATCTAGTTTCAATATGGTATTTTTCTTTAAAAAGAAATCCAATTTAATTTGAATTCTTTTATCTAAATAAAATTTTGAAAATTAGAATTCTAGATGTTCCTAAGAATTTATCTCAATGATAGTTTACAGTAATCACAAGCAGTCTTATACAAGGCAATACATAATCCTTTCATTCTAGACTGCATCTTTATCTTGATTTTGATTGTGCTATACTTCTTCTGACCATCAAAATTACTAAACCATTTTATTAAATAGGTCTATTCATCCTATAATTAAGAGAAAATTATATAGATTTTATGCATCATTTTTCCATATTTTTCTGATGCTTGAGTTTTCTTGAATAAAGCCTCAAAGTTGTCATCTTCTAAAATTTGTAGAAATTTTATTCTAGAGTTTTGTGTCACAAAATATGTTGATACTTAGTCAGCTAAGTGTATTCTATAATTTCATTAAGTTTCTACAAAATTTCTAAAGTTATTTGAGCATTTTTGGCCTAGGGGCATTTTGGTAATTATGCCATTCAACCTAAGGGTATTTTGGTCATTTTCAAAAATGTCCAAGGGCATTTTTGACATTTTCATCTTAAGGGTTTTTCTAGTAATTTCTACTTCCTGGAAAGAGTGATATAGTTATTTTTCTCTAAACATACATTTTTTATAATTTTGGGGATGTTACAAATCAAAATAAAATGGTGGAATGTGTGGTTCCCTGACCACTAGTGAGAGACCAAATCTAACATTGTTGATAAAATGATCCTCCTCAAACCATAGATCATGGTTCCATTGGCCATCCAATGGGCGGATCAACATCCTGAACGCTAATCTGCATTCGTTCACCATCATACTCTAGAAAAAAGGTGTATGGGTGAGTTCTCTACTCCCCATCATGCTACAAGCAAAAGGACCAAAGTCGACAATCACAAAAACATTACACAATTCACATAATCAACCCTATGGTTCGACTACACGTATGCGCTCTCGTAGCCCTAATCTTTGACTATACAGTTGTTCCACTATTTGGGCATGACCGCCTCATTGACATACCGTCATGGAGGTCTTACATCTTTCATTTATTTTTGAGTGACATCATGGGAGTACACATCCTTACCCTAGTACTACTAGCAGTTACATTCACCATAACTTGGTTATTTTTCTCAGTAATTGTTGGGATTGCCAAGTCGGCTACGTGAGTCCCCCAGCCTTATTGAGGTATAACAACTTAACACCATTTTTTATCCTCAAGGACCATCTTGGTCCTTACCTCCATACCCCAGGTACCAATTATAGCCACCCACACACTTATAGGTTCAAGTGTTCTCTTCTCGTCACTCTTCACTAAAATTTCATTTAGGGATCCTCCTATTCACAAACATTTCTGTTGAGTTCAAAGATTAGTACAATGACATGGTTACCAAGCACAGGCCCTAGGCCCCTTGAGCTCGAAGCTCCTGTCGATGGCTTCCTCATCCAACTTAATCATCATAAAGACCATTGTCACATCGCCCTCATCAAGCATATCCCCATGGGACACATGCCATTTAGACCACAACCCTATGTACAAAAAGTTGTGCTATCTTTCTACATCGTCGTATACCATCATATTTCATCTCATGCTGAGAATTGAGTCCTTCCATAGTCGGTGTCCACACATGCTCTATATCCCACTCGTGCATAATGAGATTGGTTACACAAGTTGTCCTAATATCCATCAACCACACCAAGTAATGATTTCAATCATCACTTGTCTCATCACACACAATTTCACTTCAAGTGCACAATCATTGTTCAAAGCACCACATAGAGTACTTAATTTCTCTGTGCTTCCTACCACACAACTATCACATCAACAAGTCATTCAAGTCTTATGAGATTATTCACTCCACTCCAAGTTCCTTATTCTCGCAATACTAATATTAATAAATAAGGGATCTTATTGCATCATCACTATGCCTCTACATTCACGCATATTCGGAATTACTTCTATATTGCCTCCACTTCAGTCTTTGATAACAACTTTGCTTTCTTTAAGTTCGTTTTCCACTAATCTTAGTGGCCCCTCCACTCCTTAGTTGTTATAACACCTTTTGCATGATCTTGCTTGGTTTCCAAACTAGGTTATTCAGTCTTTGTAGTCCCTTCAATGATCGCTTCTACTTAATTACAATATCACTTCTTACAAAAATAGCTACCGATTTCCTTTCCCATAACTTTCTTTAGTCACACTATTCTTCTATTTAATGTTTAAGGGTTAGGTCACAACCCTCAAGTTCCATCATAATGCATACATCATATAGAATCAATATTGAATACAACAATATACATAATAGTCTTGCATAGAGGCCTTGGCCTTCCCAACATAAACATGGAATATGTCATACAACATCCATATTAGAATCATTGAATTCGTATCATAATAACACTAGAATCATAAGATAACATCATATGATTCATACACCATACCTTAGAATTATACATTAAAGTATTTGTCTTTACTCCACTAATCATACATGCAATATGTCATATTTCCACACAATGAAATCATAAGACTAACCACCAAATTATTCATAGAACATGCACCACATCATGTCTCCACAATTACAAGACCACAAAGGTTCATTTATTAATTCATATTTCTACTACTAGTCATAAGTTATAGAGTCAAGTATTTCAAGTAATAAATAATCATTCATCGTCAACCATAATTTATCATTCTCTTTCATAAAATTCCATAATGACTTCTATTCATAATTTCAATGTCCCTTAACCTTAATCAATAAGTATTATGGATCTAAATCATAGCATAGCATCACAATTCACTACTAGAATTATAATCAATTAGAATTAAATCAATAACATCATATATCATGTTTTTCTCATAACTCTGTACTTTGTTTTATAAAATCAATAACTTCTTCATTTCTCAGTGGAATCTTACGAAATTTATCAACATAGAACATATTTAAGTTCATTTTCAAAATTGGGGCTCACATATCACCATATGATAACCACACAGAGAGAACTAACCATTTTACCATAACATGTTTCAATAGAAAAATAATAGAGTCTCCCGCACATGCTTCCTTTTACTTAAATTAGTTTCCTAACTTACTCAATGAATTAAAATATGAGTGACCCCAAATTTTAAATCTTATGATGTCTATTTTTTATATACATGTCCACCACATTCATAGATCATTTCCATATTGCTCCCAGTTTATCAATTAAGCAACAAAGGTCATAAAAGAGCATTCAACACAAAGGTCATTTTAAACAATTTATAGTAAATTCATTTCTTATCCAAAATTTACGTTTCATACATGAAAACATAAGCCACAAATGTCTACTTTTAGAATATAATTTTAGTTTTATCATATGAGAACCCTAAAAATTATAACGTCCATTTTCGTGCAATACGTAAGTGCAGTAAAACATCCAATTAACAACTTGTGTGCTTCATTCATGACACTCAACCACTAGATCAATCAAGTTTCTAAAACTTTAAACCCATATTTATGACTCCCAACATGGAGTCCAACACCATTAACACATAAAAAGCATGAGAAAAGACACTAGCACTAGCATTCTTGCTTCCAACCAATGAGTCTAGGCACATGTGAGAGATAATTGAGAGAAGAGAGTGGGAATTTAAACTTAGAAATAAAAAAATAACAACTAAAAATTTAAAGATTTACTCAAGGATTTGCCTATAATCTTCACAAAATCCCCTTCAAAGCACAAAGTGAAGCCTCCAACTAAGAGAAAAATGAGTTTTTTCATATTTATCAATATGTCATTAATGAATTGACCTAAGTCAATCCCTTCCCAATGACTCTATTAGTCTATGGTTGACTTTGTTGACTTTCTACAATTTTCATTAAAATGAGTTTTCGTCCTCATTTTTCCTCTAATTTTAATGTATTTTATCTCTAATAATTTAATTTTTTGCTCACCAAACTATCATTACTATTATATCTAATAGTAATATTTTTAAATTTCTATAATTAAATTTTTGGGATATTAGATATTTTTGTTACAACTTGTAGTCCTTATCAATAGAGTTCGTCATTAAACGATAACATTACATTCTCTGAGATCACCATATGTCCTTTTTTAATAATTTAATATGATTCAATTTGAGATGATTTTTAACCACTATAAATTTCTTGGGTGACTTTTTTTAAAGATAAGAGACATTTGTTAATAAAATTTTTCCTATACTGATAAATATTTATTTATGGACTAAAACTTTAAAAAGTTGAAGAACTAAAAAATTAATTAATTTTTTTTATCTTATTATTGTAATAAGTTCTCATTATTGTTGTTTAAATTGATGTTTTTTTTTTTTTTTGTTAGAGGTGATTAGAAAAGCTCATTAGGTGTGATCTTGTCAAAGAAGTAGGATGGTGAATTGCGTGCTGATATTATACAAATTATGCATGTGTTTGCTAATTGTTGGATGAAAGCTAATCTCCATAGGTGTGATTCTATCAGAGATACTGGATGCCAAATTGTGTGTAAGAAAAAGTAAGAGTACAAATAGCAACTGCCTCTAATAGATCATGATATTAACTTATTTTTCACATACCCAAAAGGCCATAATTAATCGTAACCATAAAGATGATTAGAATATTCTAACAGTTCCTTATCTGTATCTAGAAAGAATATCATACTGTTTTCTAATCTGGCATTTTTTTTTTCAAGTTCCTGACCTGATGTGCATACTTTGCTTGTATTAGAGCTGAACAATGCAGCTGCCAAATAATCCGATGCATGTGCACCGAACTGAAACTAGAGCATTAAATTAGTCAATATTAATAATAGGGAAAAAGGGGTAGGGTCAAAGGGCTTGATCATTCATGAAAATTAATGCTAATAAACATAAACTTATAAACTAATTTAGGTTAATGAACATATGGGTCATACGTTGAAGGGAGAGGTTCATGTATCATGAGATATACAGATCTTAAATATAATGTGTTCGGCAAGTAATAATGGCACGTGACAAGCAGATGAAGCCACATGCAATCCATGTGCATACTAACAGGGTCCACGCCCCATTGCTCACTATGAATAAAAGGAATCTAAAAGTTCTAAGTGGATGATTGAACAAGTCACAACCCTTTCGAACTAAAACCACGATCCCTTTAAGACAGCAAATATTTCAAATAATTATTTATTTATTTCAAAGGCATATTCCGGAAACAATGAAATCTAATAATGAGATTGCAATCTGCGAGCACAACAGGAAATGGCAAACAAAATATTACATATCGCTCAACCTAAGGAAAAAGAAAGGAGAGGGACGCAAAAGAAAGATACCAAAACATAGTATTTAATTTAATTTAATTAGCCTGTGCATTTCATAGCAAAGGAATCATAACATTTGACACACTATTTTTAATCAACTAATCTTACAAGAAGAGAGAGGAGGGAAAATACTATATAACAAAGAAAAAAGGACAAACTAATGCAAAACCCAGCCAGCAAACACATCATATGAAGGGGAAAGTGTATATTTTTTCACCGTTCTTCCCCATGTATAATACAAAGTATTGAGGGAAATATGATTGTTGCTGAACGAACTTTAATATGATGTGGTGAATAAGTAATCAGCTTGGCTCTAATGATGAGCATGAGGGGGAGGTGCTGCCACAACTTTTGGTGCTGGTGGAAGGCATTGGTAGCATTTAGCAAAAAGCCCAAATGTGTCAATTTGCTTTATGAAATTGGTCATGCTGGCCCATCCTCCAAGCCCAAATCCAACTACAATAACCCATACCACAATGAATGCATTGAAGACATACATTGCAGTCCAGCTTGGCATGAAGAAAGGAGGCTTCTCTGCAGCATTCTGCAAAATTAGACGAAGAAAAAACACTTTAGATAGCTTAGGATGCCCCAACACTACTACTATTGTATTACTTACAAAAATCCCATAGAATGGGACCAGCAATAATGCAAACAAGGAGATTTAACAAGATTTCCAACGGTTGTACGGAGTTAAAACTAAGATATCTTAGGGAGGCCCCCAAATACTATGTTCAAATCCATGACATTTGTCAAATTCAGCATTTTTAATAATAATAATTCTGAATCCACTTACAAACTCTTAATTATTACTTCAAAGTCTTAATTATTAAATAACCAAAAAAAATACTCTTCTAAAATAAATAACTCACCTACATGTAACAAATCATATATTTATTTATTTTTCCTAAATAAAAAATTACCAGCATTTTTCAATCATTCGAATTAGAAAATAATTTTGCTTGCAATATATAGTTATCATTAGTTCAAATAAATTTTGCACACAGATAATTAAATGAGTTATTCTACTAAATACATTTTCTCATAATTGAACACATTAAAATCTCAGTGAATCTTTAGATTATAAAATATGTATTTAAATATCAAGAGATAATTTTCAATTGAATAGTTGACATTTTTTATCCTAGTTCTCACTTTTCATGAACTAAAATTCATATCATTGCTCTCTTCCTAATTTGAGTTATTAGGGATAGAGATCAGTCAACTCCAACAGCTCAGCAGAAGCATAGTACAATACAATCATCCAACTGTAGCGAGTAACTGAATGAAAATGACCCATCACCAGCCTCAATACTTCTAGTAAAAATTTCCAAATCCAAGCCTTAAATGCGTTTGTTGCTGCCACTCTCTCTCCCCACCCCACTATCTATTTATATGCTTTTATCTCTCTACTCTCGCTGTTATTTTTTTTCTTTTATCAACTAAACATAAAAGAAACACCATCATTCATATTTCTCGTTCTCCATTTTCTTTCATCTTATCTATACTCTAAAGACACCATCATTAATTGTATGTGTGCACTTAGATGTCACACAATAATGCCTTGAAACTGAAGGCAACTAAACTTGGGTAACTAGGTGCGCCTTTGGTTTCCACACAAAATTAGTTTTACACACCCGTCATATACATTTTAATTAAAAACATGTGATTGTGAATAATTAAGTCAGATATTTAAATTAGAGTGAATAGATTATATAGTGTAATTCAATCACAAACTATTATATATGATAATTTTATTATTTTGATAATAATTATTTTTAAACACATGATTTCTATTTGATTAATTGTAAAAATAAATTACACTGATAATGTATCATTGTTAATAAACTCTCTTTGAACTTAATTATGTTTTTAATCTTTCAAATTAGATGGTTCGTTTTATTTAATCCTCCAAATGAAATTTACATCTTTTAGGCCTCAAATTCAAAAAATACTCTTAAATTAGAGAGAGTGCTTTTTTAGTCTTTCAACTAAATTTTTTTATTTTTTTAGTCTCTCAAATTCAAAAAATGATCTTTTTAGTTCCTCTGCCAAAATTTGAAATAATAAAAAATAAAAATTTTTATTTAGAGATTAAAAAAATCAGATCCCTAAATTAAAGAACTAAAAACATTAAAAAAAAAACCTCTTAATCTGAGGAACTAAAAATATAATCAAGCCAATTCTTTAAATTATACTTAAATATTCAAAACTAAGTCTACCAAAATTTAAAATAAACACATTAGCATCCTATTCTCAGTGTGAGCCCACTCATTAAAATCCTTGACACAAGTGACATAACAAGAGATGGTGGTGGCACAGGCAAAGAGATAATTAAGACGTGGAAGAAGATTTACCTGTCTGGCAGAGGCTTTTCTGTAAGTGAGCATATGGGCTAGGGCAGGGATGATGTAGACAGTGAAGCTAACTAGTAGAGATCCAACAGCTGAATTTATGGGCCCAAAGAATGGAAAGATTATGGCCAAGAACCATATAGGTATCACCACTGGCAACCGTGCAAGTGCCCTCAAACAAATGCTCTTAGTGTCGTGCATCCCAATCACTTTCTCCCACACGAAGTACAATGGAGTACACGCAAACCCAAATGTGATGAACTGCATTCATACATTAGGGAAAGAAAATAAAAAAAAAAAATGTAGTGAGTAATAAAAATTATTTAAGCATGGTAAGGAAATTATCATTCAAGGAAAGTCTTAAGGAGTTTTTATGCAATTCCGATTATTGAGTTTCGCCAATTCTTTTGAATGGTAGGTTAGCGGGTTTTCAAGTTGGCTATTTTGGTGTGAACAAAAACTTTTATTAATTAGATCAGATGAAGAAGGGAAAATGGGAACAAATGGGTTAAACTTAGGATAGTTAAGATGTTTGTTTTGATTTAAATATGGTGAAACTATTGCTTTTTTTATAATTAATTTGTATATAAATTTAATAATAGAAATATGTGAACTAGAAAGTTTTATTCTTAAAATCAGAAAAATTATATTTGAATAATACTTTCATATTTTACAATTTTGAGAGATAAGAGAAGGAAAGTTAGAATTGTAGGAAATAAAATTAATGATATGATAAAAAGGAGATAAAAGGAATATATTATGAATAGTGATTATAAAAAAAAATAGCTTATAAAACTAAACACTTGCATTCTAATGAGCAAATTAAGCACAACAAACAGAATGGTTTCACTTCGGTGAACAAAATCCTTTCATATGTTTCACTGATCAAAGTCAGAGTGTAAAATTAATGTACTGCTTAAAATATTTTTCACTAATATTTAATAATGTATTGATATATTATTAAAATACTTAATTATAAGTAGTGACTGTCATACTACTATTGACAGTCCATGATTATAGTGAAATCGTTATGTTGTGATGGAGGAGAGAGGATAGTAAATTATTCTTTCTAATACATTTTTTTTCTTAATTGAATTTCATGAAGAATCAAGAAACAATTTGAATTATACAGAAACTGCATAATAAAAAATGTTATAAAATATGTGATATTAATATTTTTCTTAAACTTTGAAAAGTGTGGTACTATACTTGAGTGTAAATATATATATATATATATATATAACACGCTTCAAGTAAATATTTAAAAATTTAATTTTAATATTGTGAATATCAAAAGTTTATATTAATTTGTGGCGTAATTTAATAATAAGTTATTATATTATTTAACAAATTTAAAATCTTACAAAGCTAATATATTTAAATTTCTTAAAGGGATATTAGTGTAATATTGAAAAATTCATACAAAAATATTATGATAATAATATGTTAAAAGTAGAGTCAAAACTTAGTACTTTGAATACGTTCAAACCCAACTCAAAAGTGAGCATTAGAGTCAGTTATTTTGAATTCGGTTGTTTTGTTTTTATTTGTTACTACTATTTTTCTAAAATAAACATAATAACTCTTTAAGACGTGACTATACCACTTTTTTATCCAAACGAAGAAAGCATACACGTAGACTTACCTGGTGAATGAGCATGAGGATAACGGCGGCGTCACGGAAGCCATTCTTGGGGAGGAGAGAAAATGCGTTGGAGTGGTTAAGAAGCATATCCCCAAAAGCCCAATAAACGGCGACAGCGGACGGAATCGTTAGCGTGAAAACGTACAACGTGGCCAGCAAGTAGATGTACTTGAACTTTTGGGGCTTCCACATGGCATGCATAATCTCTCTGCAACATTTGTCACCATTATCACTTTATGCACAAAAGATCTATCAATAATAATAATAATCACAATAAAAATCTACATTGAAATTTCCAAAATGGGAGATTATTTTAATAATAGTAATATCTTCAAATAATGTTATTATTAGTTTTAAAAAGTATTAAATAAAAACTAAATCACTAAATATCCCATACTATAATTCATTTGTTTAAAAGTAATTTAAAAGCTACTATTAAAAGATGGTATTGAAATTTTTTATTTCTTTTAAGGTTTTTGACTTTATTGTACTTTTGTGACATGAAAACTTGAAACGTTCGTGGAATTAACTACAACTATAACTCTGTGTAGGTTGGGCACAAAAGATACAGAACAAATAGGAACCGACCCCCCAATAAAACGGTAATTTTTCATTATTATTCCAAGTTTTAATTAATTTAGAAAAAGGTACAATCAGAAATAGAAATAATGGCATTCAATTGTGGATTTTTTCCTAGAGATAAGGGGCTTGTAACACTTTTGAAGCCAAAATAAGTAACATAAGAGAAAGCATTTTTTTTGCATGATTTTGTTTATGCCCCCAAATATCTCGAAGACCCAGATAACCGACAAAAGCTGCAAAGAGAAGCAGTGTGGAAAAACAGAAAAAAAACGAGAGAAAGAAGACGGAGGAATAGATCACGATGCTGCTGAGGAAAAGGTGAACTTACACAGTCACAGCATGTCCTCCAAACGTGTAGAGGATGTTAGTGGCTCCAGTGAAGTATAACACTAGCTTTGTTGGACCCGTGTGCGTGACATTTTCCACCTACAAACATGATTTGCAAGATGTTGAATAATGAATATCATATCACATAGAAATTGACCATTTGTTTGTTGTTTCAATTGAAGGAAATAATTTTACAACATTTTTCAATAATAAATCATCGTTATTATAATTATGTAAAATTATTTTATTATCTGTACAACTATTGTTACAGACAAGTGATTTATCACCTGGCCATGAAGGATGGCTGCAACAGCAAGGTACCAAGCCGTGTAAGTGGTCATTCCAAGACCCAAAAAAGACCAGATTCGGTAATTGTGGAAGGAAGGTATGAAAACAGTGGTGGCACAGCAAGCTCCAAAAATATAAGTCCAAGTCCGTTTATCCAATTTGTCATTTATGTAGTAGATGTTACTGTTTGCATCAAAGAAGCAAGAACCAAAAAAGATGAGAGAAAAGAAAGAAAACTTCGTTGAAAACAGATGAGAACCCACTTTGTATTACTTCAAGTTGCCTTTAAAATGGAAGCAAAGGTGTCACCTTGCACATGCTATAAGCTGTATCACAGATCCAAAGAGGAGGAAAGTACAGTTGAAGGCTAGCCCGAGTGCTTTCCAATATGGACCAAGTAACCCTTCAAGGACTTCGAACCACTGAAAAATCCAGAACAGTGCAATTCTATCTAGTCACTTTAGTTTTTCTCTTATCAGCTTAGAAACCAAAGAAAATTGAGAAGGCAACACAACATAATAATTTTTTCTTTTTTATGTTAGTTGTTATTCTTAGCAACCTGAATGACATGGTTTTTGAAGTTGACGTTTTCCTTTTCCTTTCTGGTGCGGAACTCTATGTAGAGAACACTGATTAGATAAGCAGTCCAGCTTCCAATAATTCCATAGAACACCTGAAAAATGATTCCTGAGAGCATGCCAAGTTGAGAGAAGGAGCATGGAAGTGTCAAGAGCACTTGAGCCACCTATAAAAAATGCAAAATTTCACTGTTAACTGATGGACTAAAAGGGACTAATACTAACAGTGTTACTTTATTTTTTTCTTGTTTTTTTTGTTTGGTGATGGGAATTTGAGACTATTGGGTGTGGTGATTTACTTGATTTGAAGCACAGCTGAACCATGCATCCCAAACAGAACCACCATGCCAAAGGATGCTCTTGAGGCTGAAAATGGAGTGGTCTTGCTCCTTCTCTTCTTCCCTAGTGCTCCCAACTTCATGTTCTGTCTCGTTTGTGACTATGGCTTCCTCTGCTTGTTTCTGAGACAGCATTGTCTCTCTTATCCACAAAAGCAGTGTCTAAATGTGGATCTGAAATACATAAAAAAAGGACACTAAATGAGACAAAAAATCATGATATAAAAACGCAGCCCCAGAAAACGAAAGCCAAGAAAGACCCCAGATCCAGATAACTGCAAAATTCCTTTGCAGAATTCCTAATAAAAAAAAAATAATAACAAAAATAGAACTTCAATTACCCCCCACACAAATCCAAAAGGAAAGAGATGTGGGGAAGAGAGAAAAAAAATTCAAAAAAGAAGTGGGCACAGACACGGACTCTTAACATAGGTTTTGGTCACTAATAAGATAGCAAAAACTGAAGAAATCCAATACTAGCACTAATAATCGCTATCTAGTAACCTTCGTTGATATGTCTCTTTCTCCTAAAGCTTGAAGGAAGAAAATTCAGATGACAGATCCTCCTTCGTCTGAATGTCTTTGCGCTTTGTACCTTTTTCCCTATTTTCTTTTTCTTTTTCTACTTTTTCTTTGTTCTAGTTGAGCTTAGTACAACACTCCCAGTGATGGGGTAGTGGTGATAACTATGGATCCCTTGTTCATAGATAGTGGCAGAGAAAGCTTTAAATGTAAGGAAATTTTAGAGCGTCAGAATCTGACCATACCCTATATATGATTCTTGGAAAAATGTAAACTCAGCACAATAATAGCCACCAACTCTTGAAAGCCGCCACCAATTGACACATAAAAAAACGCAAAGCAAAATCCCCCAGAGAATGCAAAAGCAGCAGCAGCAGGGAGAGGAACAGAAAAAACTCTGCAGGGTTATACAAAGTTGGTGGTTTTTGTTTTTGGTTCAGAGAAAGACTCTGAGAAGAATGAACTATATAAAAGACCCTTTTCGTAACCATTCAACCAGAGATATATATAAATAGGAGGGAGAGGGTGCTTTTGTTTTTATAATATATAGCCAAAAGAAAAGTAGAGAGACTGTGAAAGTGTGAAGCAACCAAGCAAAGTACTGTGAAATAATGCTCGTGTTGCTTTTTGTGGCTGTCTTTTTTTCTCTTTTCGCTAAACTCAACGGAGAAAGGTAGAGATGAGAGGGATGAAAACTCCATTCATTGATTGTTCCAAATTCTGATTCGATTCTTGGTGGTGATGAGTGATGACACAGAATTTGGGAAATCAAAGGGACTGAGACGTTGTGCTAATCAGTAAGAATTGGAGTGACTGAATGCCCTCTATTTTTTATAGTCCTCCAAACGCAGCTTCAACGGCTAAGACAATTAATTAATATTCAAATTATTAATTATAAATATTTTAGCCACTTTTTAGTATAAATGATAAGTATTTTTTATTGAAATTAAATAATATTATTCTAGTCAAATAAAATACTATGAACAATAAATTTTTTATTTTAATATAGTTATATGTTAAGAATTTAAAATCAAAATTTTTAATTAAATTAAAATAATTTTACATCAATCGATGTACTTGCTCAGTGGTATACTCCAGCGCACATGATCATCTTGTTTTAGGTTTCAGTTCTTGGGTTTTTTATATTCTGGACTTCATTTCGTGTATTATATTCTGGACTTCTTTTCGTGTGTTAATAGTTCTTCCATACGACTTACTTTGCTTGTTTTGGCAAAATTGAGAGAGTAGAGAAACAACACATGTAAAGTCAGAAATTCTGGATAAGCATTGTATAATAAAATCAGGATATTTAAAAGAGGTTATTTGACATTATAGAAATAATTTATGTGATCTTGTTATAAAATTTCATGATATTTAATGTAGTTTTTTTTAACTTAAAGTAATCTTTTATGGTCAAAATAGTTGTCTTGAAAGGAAAAGATACCCAAGCTTGTACAATAAAGTTACGACTGCTAATCAATACCAATTTAGCAGGCGAAACTTGATATTTACTCGGGATATATCCATCTTTAGAATAAAAACTTAAAGCCTCTTAATTGATAAATGGTATGCCAGGTATGGCATGTGCAATTGTGCACCATTTGAAGCGATATCATATTTAAATTGTATGTATGTTTCAATTTTGATAAAATATTTGATTATCAGTAGAATGATATTGAAAGAATTTAACGGATATACATTGTTATGGTAAAAGATTTTATACAATTAACTAATTGAAAATAAACTTTGGTGTCAATTTTAAAGTACTTCCTCCAATTTTTATCATAAAGTTCAAATTAGAACTTAGAAGCATAGTTTAGTTTTATAGATATACATTGTTAAGGTAAAAGATTTTATACAATTAACTAATTAAAAATAAGTTGTGGTGTGAATTTTTAAATACTCCCCCAATTCTTATTATATAGTAAAAATTAATATGACTTGATCTTTGTTATAAAGTTTAATCTAAAATGTCTTGATGTGTTAATTATTTTTCATCCACATGTCCTTAACTAAAGTTATTTCTAAAATGACATGGGACTAAAAGAGACATGATTCATTAATGTTTGTTAATTTTGTTCATAAAGATAGTTTTAAAAGAAAAAAATATTAATTTAGAACAAATTTAATATTCTTAACTAAATTAATCAATTTTCATAATTATAGAGAATTAGTTAAACAAACCTTATGGTGAGCAGTTGAGGAAGTAGTTATTATTAAAATAAACAAATTTATCATATATAATATTATGATTGAACCACATAATAATCAAATCTTCAAATTGTATTCGAAAAGAGAGTTTAGTCGAGCATAACCCTCATATCCAACTCAAATAATATTGTCTCCGGTGAAGGACGTTTTGTCTACAAAATAAATAAATTTTGTAAATACATACTACCTCCTTCCCATTTCTTTTTATGTTTAAGGTTATTGCATATGGATTAAGAAATATTTAGTGGAACTAAAAATTATTATATTTGGACCAAAATATCCTTATTTAATCCATTGATCTTTGATACTTACACCACTAATAGTAGGTATTAAATAAGGATATATTTAAGGAAAAATATTAATTAGACTTTAAAATTTTAAAACATCAATTATTTTGGAAAGAATAAAAATCTAAAACATCAAGAAATATGAAAAGGAGATAGTATTTTTTAAAACACTTTAAAAGAAATATCTATTGTTGATGGAGTGCAAAGATTAAGCTAATGAACTTTGCTTCCTCTTATTATTTTTTTTGGTTTTATTCATTTATTTAATTATAGATTATATAGATAGTTGTAGCTTTTTATGTTAATAAAAATTCCAAATATTTGCTGATTTAAGTTGAATCATCCAACATCAAGTTATGTTAATTTTGTTTTAAATCATTTAAATGAATATTTATTTATAAAAACCACAAGTATCTTTTATAGAAAACAACTAATTGGGATCTCAAGATCACTAGTTAAATTTAAATTCACATGTCAATTTATTCATGTATTCGATGGCATGTAAATGAATTACAATTTATTTAACCTTTATTTCTATTATAAAAGTGTTTATGAAGGATTAATTTTAAAAATATTAATCAACAAACAACAATTGGTATAAGTAAAAATGACTTGTATTTTTTAATTAAATTGACCAGAATTTGAATCCTGATCTTGGATATAAAATAGACCATACTGAAAAATATATATTATCTTGTGCATGCTCACAATTGTCGATAAAAAATAATCACTGCTTCAAGTAATAAATACCTTGTATTAATATCTTGATAAGTAAAAGAAAAAATTAAAACTAAAAAAATGTTGCAATCCTGATAAAAACACAAATTATTTAAATAAGCTAAATTTAAATATCGTATTTTTAAACAATTAATTAAACTAAAATTATAATTTAATTCATTAAAAAGGATAGGCGCATAAAGCAATTTTTCTTTCACAAATGAAATATGACCTTCAAAAACTTCAATTCAACTTTGACTCCTTTCCTTCCAATTTTAACCATAGTCAATACTTAATAGTCAGACCATGTTGCTTAGTTGTCCCGTCTGCATCTATGCTCTCAATTCAGATCCAAATCTCAGTTAATAATTTAATTATTTCAAGAATTGAAAATCCCATTTAATTATTTATTTTCTTTTAACTCAAGGAAAATTTCTAAAAGATCCCTTAAATTATTTATTCCCTGTTATATATTTAAGTTCTCCAAATTCACATAATATTAGCTTTGAGAAAGGTATTAACTTAGGTTTTTAATTGATAATGATTTAATCATCAACTTCCATCTGTTCCCTAATCGATTGCTACACAGTGATTCCATTGTCCGCATGCTGCGCGTGGCGCACACATCTCGTCGAAAATAATTCATGTGCCATAATTTAGCAGCGAATGCGATCACGCTCGTAGTCAGCTGGTGTCCCCAAGCGATCCCATCAAGTGATAGTTAGTAATATAGTATACAATCTCTTTTCGTACAATTTTACTTTTTTTCAATTATTAAATTAAATTATGTTCTTACATATGACAATGGTTGTATTAATATTTAATAGTGCATCAATGGGTATATACACATCAAGTTTGTGAAAGAGAATTTCTCATAAAATATATTTTGAGAGAAAGTAATGAATTTTAAGTGTCATGGAGTTCTAGACTAATGATTAATCTCATTGCGATTCAAAAGATTAGAATTTGTGAAATACCTCATGATTCTATTAGAAAATCAAAAATCTTATTACTGTCGTTATAAAAACAATTTATTAGTTTACGTTTTCAAAAGAAACGTATATGAAATGGATAAATTATTTTACAACCTAGACACAATTATATATGGGATAATAGGAGTATTAATCATTAATAATAATCGCTCCAAATTATATTTTCGGAAATTGAAAACTCCAAAAAGACTAAGTTTACTGCATGTGGATCAAAAGAAGCAAATACAGCAACGGATGTCGGGCTTTGACAACGGCAATGGCGCTGGAATTATTTGTAACAATTTCAACATTCAAGTTAGGAAAAGGATATAGTCAAGATGAAAAAACAAATTTAATAAAGACCACTGACGTGAAACAGTAAAACCAATGAATATACAAGTCAATATTACTTATTCATTTGGCTTGTTCCTAATGTTAAAATTAGTCTGTCATTCGATTTTTTCAAAGTTTGTTCCTAACTTATGTTTAGTACTCTTGGCTGTTTTGGAAATCAGATTATTACAAATCTTATATTCTACTTTATATTTTCAAATCTAATAAACTTATTTTTGAGGTTAAAACTTTGATAAAAATAATCCATACATTTATAATACTCAGTCCAATTTCATGACATTTTCATTTTCACAAAAGATCCTTAAACTTATTTTATTCATAACTTTTGTTAGGAAACTTCTATTTTAGTGATATATAAGGCTAATCCTATGTTTTAACATGCAAAGAACTCATTTTTGATATCAAAAACTCAAGGAAAATATCTCAATACATAGATTCAGGATATGACAACATGCACGAAAATTTCAAACATGTTCAAGAAAATTAAACAATAATCATAGGGTTCAAGAGTTGGAGACCCCCTTACCTCTTAATGAACTCACGAAATCTTGAAGGAAGAATGAAGAATGTTTAATTTTCAAAGTTTCCCTTAATGAGTAAAACAAAATGAAAATTTTAAGTTATTAGAGAAGTTAGAACAAGAGAATGAAGATGAATCAAGTTTAGGAAGAAGAATGGAACTCATTTACCTAAGCTTGATGACTCAATGGCTCAAGAACATTAGGAACAAGCTTGGAAGAAGAAAAAGCAAAGTTGAACTCTTCTCCCTCAAGGTAGAACTCGTGAAAAAATGGTGAATGAAGGGTTCCATTTTTTTTTCTTACAATGAACAAGAAGATAAGGGATAGGCTTCAAGGTGACCAGGCTTTGTGACACTTGAATGACCCTTTGCTGGCCATTTTGAACGTGCCACAAATGGGTAGTTTTGATTTTTACAAAATTACCAAAAATGGAAGGGATAAGATTTGCCAAAAATGTGTATTTTCACTTTTTACCAAAAGTAGTAAATTTATCTTAATCGCCTAGGTTATTAGGTTAATCTTCCTAGGAATATGTATACCCAAAATACACAGTTCAATTTCACTCTCACATGGAGAACACTCTCACATAGAGTTGAATTACACTGTCGTTCAATGCGCAATGCAATTTCGCTACAGATTAGACATGGGCAAACAGGTTCGAACCCATAGGCTACCCGCAAAACCTGTAGCCCACACAGTATACATGCCTCATTTTTTTGAGCCCATTTAAAAAGCGAGCTTTTTATGCCACCCCGCATAACCCGTGGGTCAAACGGGTTTTACTTGCAGGTCCCGCGGGTATTTTAATCTCTATTAAAAAAAAATAAGGTGTGCGGTTTAGCAAAAAATGGCAGTGTTTTAGCAAAACTAAAACCCTAAGCCAAGCTCTAATTCACACAGAAAGTTGTCAAGAAGATACCTTGTAATAATCAAGTTCAAACCAATGATAGATGTAATAATCATTACTTTGATCTTAATATTGCTTTTGAATATCCTCTTAATGAAACATTGTTTATAGGTCCCTCACTATAGAAAGTGCAGGAGATTGAGAAGACTAAAGAATTGAATCTTCTAGATGAAGAACAAGAAATATCTCATCAAGTAGTGAAAACAAATTCTAAAAAGGTGAGAGATAAGGATGAACTAGGATCAATTGCACAAAAATGTGAAGGATCTCAAACTCATTTGGATATGGACATATCTCAGCATGCACAAATTTTGATTCCAGATGTAGAGGTGGACCTTGGAATATCACATATCCAGCAACCTTTGGTATCATCCTTACTTTAGAAAGGGACAAATGACTCATCTTTTGATATGTCTCCAAGAGCTTTGTTAAGAAGGAAGAATAAAGCCAAGGAAGCAATCTTCCTCACTGACCCCCCCTCCAACTAAGAAAGGAGTTGGAAGAAAGACATTTGTCTGAAAGGATGGAGTTACTGAAAAAGGATGAATTCAAGGCAAGATCCAAGAATTAAAGATAAGTCAGTTTCATAATGTTTCTGCTCTTCTTGAGACAATAACACAAATGACTAGTAAATAATACTAGTTTTTCTACTAGTATAATTCTCAAGTTCTTCCAAATATGGTTCAAAATTTGACACATTTTCCCTTTCAAGAACACACCATTCAACCTCTGAAAACTCCACCCACTTGAGCTTAACTTAGAATTCTCCATCCTCTGACTGATCCTTCTTTTTTATTGAAGAAAAGTAGACTAGAAGTTCTAGAATGAATACATTAAGATTCGTGTTTAGGAGTATATGTAGAATTTATGATATGTATTGCATTTCTTAGGGTATCCTTAGTAGGAAATTATGATGTTGTTCCTTTTTATCTACAATGTACTAATATTTTTCTTAATGGATGATATCTCCTTTATTAGGATATCTTGTTTTAACTAAGTCATATAACAAGACAATAATTATAAGAAAGAGGAAACATAAGTTGAAAGGGGGTTTTAATTGATAAATGCAACAAGATAACTATGCACATGTTGAGAGGGAGTAGGTTTTCATTTCCTTTATCTCTACTCCTAAATCAGGAACTCAATTTTGTTGAATGTTTGTTATCATAAAAAAGGGAGATTGTTGAGAAAAATCCCTCCAAAAGCTAATGTTTTAATACTGTGAAGCAAAAATGCAAGTGACTAAACTTAGCTACTAATGGTTGCTTTATGTGTTCTCAATTAAGATAGGAAAAATTCAAATGCATGGTATAAATGTGAAGCATAGACCTATAATGGAAGCTTTTCATGACATAGACTTTGTAATAGAAAGCAGGACTAGCAGAAGGAGAGTTATGTACATGGTACAAATATGGAAGTTGTGTATGATCAGAAACATGATGTTGGGGATAACTTAAGTCAAGGGGTAGGTATCATAAGCTACACATGGCTTAAGGATCATCAGAAGTTTCATTACAAGGTGGTTAGTGATGACAAACTTGTCTCACCAATCAAGAAGCATACATTAGTGAGAACATACATCAGTGCTTAGACAACACTGATCCTAAAGTTGTAAGTTCTGTTGATTTCAGGGGGAGCTGCTTGAAGCATAAGCAAACATTGGTTCAAGGTTCAAGTTTTAGCTTTCAACATGCCTTGAAGAATTGAAGAACATCTTGTGATTAAATGTAAAAGGAAGAAGTGTTTCTGGTGATCCAATTACATTGCATTCATATCATGCATCAAGTCAATTAGTTTGAGAAATAGAATTCACAAGGCATTGATAGTTTGTTTTAAGTTTTGAAATAAATCAAGAGTTTTTGGAAAAATAATTTTTCATACTACATTAATCGATTATATCAAGAAAGAATCGATTATTTTGTTCTTGGTGTTTTCTGGAAATCTGTTTAAGAACAAAGTAATCGATTATATATCGGAATAATCGATTATTTTACTTTAGATTACTTATAAACAACCTTGATGAATTGTTTAATTGATTACCAACTAGTTGTAATCGATTACATAGGCCAAATAGAAAATACTATCTTCCTGGTTTAATCGATTACCTTTTAAAGTAATCGATTACATAGTTCAAACCAGTTTTATACAGGTTCTTGGTTTAATCGATTACCAATTGAAGTAATCGATTACATAGTTCAAACCAGTTTTATACAGGTTCCTGGTTTAATCGATTACCAAAGTTTGTAATCGATTACATAGTACATTCATAATTGTGCAACTTTCTGGTTTAATCGATTATAAGACGGAATAATCGATTATTTTGTTCGTTGCTCATACCCAGAAATCTGTTGAACAAATTAATCGATTACAGTCTTGAAATAATCGATTACATAAGCAAAATATCGATTACAAAAGCGTATTTAATCGATTACTGACGGTTAGAAAGTTTGTTATAAATATAACCCATGCTCAGCTGTTTTCCTAACTTGATTAATTCGTATTTTGAGCATTCTAAGGCTTTCTAAACATTCTCTTAGTGGTTTTTCTGAGTTCATTAAGTTCTTGCATTCACAAAACTCTTATGGGTTGTTAAGTGATTAGTGAGGCAAGAAGTTCTTTTTCAAAGCTTGAGGGAAGTGATGTTCTGAGTTTGTATTCATTCTTCAACCTGGTGAAATCATTCATATGCATATCATTCATTGGATCATCAGGTGACTTCTTTCCTTAATCTTTGAAGTTGTAATTCTATTTTGAATTCTGTGTTTGTTTGTCTATTGTAATTGGATTTCTTTCTTGTAATCTAGAGATAGAGTTTCTCTAGGGGATAAACTGAGTAGTGTTCTCAGTGGGTTACCTCTAAGAATCTAATAGTGTTTTAGATTTCTGAACTTTATCTAGGGTTGATAAAGAGAGACTTTGTAATAACTTGTAAGAACTGAAAATTGCAATAGTGGAACTCCATTCTAGTGTTGAGTGGAAGAAAACTGGATATAGCTTCATAGTGTTTGAAGTGAACCAGTATAAATCCTTGTGTGTTGTTTGTTTCATCTATATTAATCAAATTCTATTATTCTTGATTGTATGTTTTAGATATCAACCATGTTCTTGAGCTATTGCATATCTTGGACTGAGAATTAGATTGAATAAAAGTTCTTGATTTTACAAGTGATAAAGATCCAAAGGGAAAAACTCTGATTTTGTTCAAGAAAATTTTAAATTACTAAGCCTAACCAATTCACCCCCTCTCTTGGTTAAGTGTGAAGTGTTCCCATATTTTACAAGTTCCTTATCATCTTTGATGATTTTTAATCAAAGGAAGTTAATAAGAAAATTGTCCTAGTCCAAGAACCAACAACCAAGTTGAAAAGAGGTTGTTTCACATTGCATTGTAGTAACAATGCATCTCATGAAGACATGTTGCAGAAATAATATCCAAAAGACTTCCCATGATTCAATGTTCAAAATCACATGGAAAGCATTGAGACCAACAATTGGTGCTCAAATAAAATATATCTCACTGTATCCTTCAACAAATATATTCAGGAGTGCATGTTGGCCGATAATAGAGAAGAGCAAATATGAAGAAGAAAACATAATGAGTTGTAGAGGAAAAGGTTGAATGTGTACAAAATGGACTGTAGGAACTTGGACAACTCATGCAACATCTAAAATTTGAATTCAACCTCCAATAGCCATAATAATGGCTAGCTCCAATATCACTCTATAAATTGAGCAAATTCAATGGAGCACCTTGCAATAAAGGATTTCCAAAAAGAAAGGGTAAGATCATGTGAAATTTTGATAAGTGAAAATAAATGTTTAATGCATTTCTTGTATTATTTAATTACTTGATTAATTTGGATAAGTTGAAATATTGTGTAAATTATCCTTCTGGAACTGCTTGGTGTGGATGTTACGTTATGTGGAGTTTGATTGATTTGCACTGGAACTGTGTGATTCCGAGATTGACCCAAAACCTGTTTCAGTAAAACCACGATCTCAGATTCATTGACCGTTGGATCTCCTTCAAATTTGGACTGAAGGCTCACAACCCACTTCTGGAGCATAAGATATGAACTTTGCACAAAAGCAGTGAAATATATTGGAGAAAGGATTATCCAAAAACTCGTCCAGGCATGTTTAAGTTGGGTCAGCTCGCCCAATCGAGAAAAATTTTGCTTAGGCTAGTCTTGCAGGTTACAAATACGACCAGCAGTGAGAAAGAACATGTTTTTCACTCTCTCTCTCCAAAACTCTCACCCAAACCTTAGAACCTCCTCTTCCACCACCCATGACTATCGATGACAGCCACAAGTCTCTGTCGCTTATCGTCGGACAACAGTGTAACACCCTCCTAATTTACTATATATGTGCATTATCTGATAAATCTGGATTCCTAAAATAAATGACATAAATACCCTTAGATATTTTTGAAAATGGCCAAAATGTCCTTGAACAATTTCACAAATGACAGTTAGGTCCCTAGGGTAAAAGACTAAAATGCCCCTGAACATTTACCCAAATGACCAAAATATCCTCATAGCTCTGATAAGGTCATATAACCTTAGTACGGCCCAGGAAATCTGATATAATATAGAATGATATTAAAACAAAGATTTATTGATATTATTAGCAAAGAAAAACCATAAGATAGAATTTTTAGAAATTTTAAAAGTTATGTAAAAAAGAATTGAATACAAATTAATCTAAGATTCATAAAATTACAGAGAAAGGAAAAACGCACTCTAAAGAATTTTCTCTTGATTATAGAAGCAATAAGAATCTTTAATAATTGGTTTAGATATTTTACTACTTAAAAAAAAATGGACCAATAGGAAATTAGAAACTATTAGAAGAAAAAAAAATTAAAGCAATAACATAATGAAATATTACTACAACCTACACTAAGTTCTAATTAAATTTGGAACTTCATTCTTAAAAAAAAAAAATCAAGATGAAGTAAGTTATGAAAATAAGATTAGAATAAGTCTATTTAATTTCAAGACATAAAATACAAAATCAAAATATTAAATTCTTTAAACTTTAATTAAGACTACCTAAATAAGCTTTAGACTATTTAAACCAATTTAATTGGAATCCATTGGCCTTAAAAATACTAAACTGGCCGTGCACCTCCAAAATGAGTGAAGAAAACTTTAGAACATTGTGGAACAAGGCCACTTGGATAGCTAGGAGCAAGGTGATTGGACCAAATGGAAAGATGAAATAAAAATCTTCCAAAGAACTAAAGCCATTCACAGATTGGAATAAAAATCAAGGGCAAGGCACTAAGCTAGACAATCCCACGGATGGAGCAAAGAAAAGTGTAGAAACTCCTTGAACTAGGCCACTTGGAAGTAAGAACCAATAGGAAGGAAGCAACTAAAAGCTAGCTTAAGATATTTTTCAACAAAAAGCCAAGGAAACTAGCAATATAAAAGAATTGGTGGGGACCAAGT
>PYAF01000141.1:106507-117955 GCA_007407185.1 Glycine tomentella | reverse complement strand
AACTAGGCCACTTGGAAGTAAGAACCAATAGGAAGGAAGCAACTAAAAGCTAGCTTAAGATATTTTTCAACAAAAAGCCAAGGAAACTAGCAATATAAAAGAATTGGTGGGGACCAAGTGGGGCTGAAAAAATTCTGCACGGACCACACCTCCATTCAGCCATCCTTTTCATCTAAAACACAAAAGCAAAACAAAGCCACAATAAGGGAAGCTTCACGTGAAGAACTAGGAAGGTTGGGACCACTTGCTAAATTTCAAACTTAAAGAAGCAAGGTATGGGGAGTATCTTAGTAGACATGAATTAGATAGTGGATTAGGTTAATTTAACCTTCAATTCTTTAAGATTAATCCATGTTTTTCCTTATTTAATAAGGCTTAAAGTTAGGCATATCATGTGTTTGTAAAAATTTCTCAATGAACTAGGATAGTAAATAGTCTATAACTTGATTACCTAATTAGTCTAATAATTAAGTGGCTGTCCAAAATAATTAAGTCTACTTTGTGGCCATAAGATTACTTGGCTGTATTTTAAATTTAATGTTTGCTATATGTTAATTTATTTCGTTGTATACTGCTGTAATTGTAATTTAAGGTTGTTGTAGGTTAATTTATTGTGTTGCTGAGAATTGATTTAATGATGTTGTATGCTGTTGCTGTATCTAATTTAGTTGTATGTTGCTGTTGCTGTATTTAATTAAGTTGTTGTATATTAATTATGTTGCTGTAGACTGTTGTATTTAGGGTGGCTGTATGCTGTAAGTAATGTTGCTGTTGTTATATTTAATAAATTCTGTATAATACCATGTTGCTGCATATTGCTGTATGTTTTATTCGGTTACTGTATTTAATTAAGTTGCTGTATCGTATTTTATTTATTGATATAGCTGTATGAGTTGATGTAACTGTATGATATTTTCACAATCACTTGAGGTTGAGCTATGATAAAGATTTGATGCCTATTTTATTAAAAATTAGGCCATGGACATATGATTTATTTCTCTAAAAGAAATTATGGCACACTTGTATCTTTTACATGAAATTAATTATGATGAAGTGATGGTGCCAAAATCAAGAGAATTTGAATGGAATAAATAGCAAAAGGGTAATTGAAAATGAAAGAAAATCATTACATTCATTTTTGCATTTTCCCTCGGAGTGGAGGGAGGTCTCACTGGAGTGGGTGGGACTGTTCCATTGGAGTGGGTGGAATTGTATGGTACCTTTTCCCTCAGAGTGGAGGAAGGTCTCACTGGAGTGGGTGAAACTGTTTCACTGGAGTGGGTGAAACTATTTTAATTTCTGGTACCTTTAATTAGGCCTCTGAGATCTCAGTCATGCATCATTTAATAAAGAGATGATGCATCATTTTCCATGCATCTATTTATAAAATTTATTATCAGTTAATTGTTTGTAATGTTATTTTAATTTCTGTCGATTATCTAATCATGTTTATTAAATACTTACCCGAGTTGTGTTTGTGGTTGACACCTGTGATGACCTCGATCTATTTGGGCGAGCAGAGGAACAGTGAAAAGCTGAGATATGGAGAAGGTTGATGAGTTTTATGCCGTGTTTTGGCTTAATGTATGGATGATATCGTTTGTTGTGGCTGCTTTTGAGAGTTATGTAATTCATATGGTACTACTTGATAGTGGTCTGTATTTTATTATGGATGACTGTACACGGACTGTTTTACTTAACTATGCTTAAATTAACTAGACTACGTATTATGTTAAATCATTCCAACGTAGCAAATCGTTTAGAATATTCTTTTACGTAATCAAATCACGTAGAAAAATTTTTCAGTAAAATAAAAACGTAGTCGATAAAAAGGGGAATCAACGTAATAGATTAAAATAAGGAAATTAAACGAAGTCGTTATAAACAGCATGAAGAAGAACACTTTAATAGGAACAGAATCTCCAAAACTCAACTCGAGGATTCAGTATAGAACAAAGCCTTCGACCCTCACTTCACGGTTTCTTCGAGGCAACCATGTTTCCTTTGCCTTCTCCTAGTTAGTTTGAGTCTCTCTTATTATCTTTTGTGATTTGGGTACCATTATTAGATGTTTTTACACTTCCTTTGAAAAACCTTTGAAAATGAGACATTGTAAAAGTTGTCTTTTTTATAAAATTGATGTCATTTTCAAGACCTTTGCTGAACTCCAGTCACATTGGCGTGATTGGAATTTCAAAATGATGTCTTTTTGATATGGACTCCAAAAATACCATTATAGTCCCTTTTAAATATGAATGAGTATTTGACCCCAAATATTAATGTTAACATTGTCTTTGAAATTTATAAAAAATTATCTTTAGTTTGATATATAGAGTTTTGCATTCAGACTAACGAATATGAACCTAAGAGATCTCAAAACAACGTCGTGAGGAGCTGACAGGAGAATATAAATAGGTGATATGAGTTTATTGTTTGTTTACAACATTTGATACCATAATTGGAGTCAGGAAACTCAATTATGGGGGTGTATGTTTGTCCCTTTGCATGCTGGTTTTCAAGAAAAACTGTGTTTTTAACTAATGGGATGTGATATATTTGTTATTGATAAATGAAATTGTGAAGGATGTTGTTGTAATGATTTGAAATTTTTGGGAAAAATCTTAATTACATAGGAGACTCTGCCCAAAATTTTATATATGTTCTTCTATTTACTTTATTAAATTTTAATTGGGTATAAGAGTTTGTCTTGTATAACATAATTATCTTTTTTAATTTAGAATTTTCCCTAAAATATCAATCTCGTGGTATTATGGATTGTGATTGTATGAGATTTGTGTTGTCTGAAGACTTAGGGAATATGAATCACAAGCATGAATTTATAATGTGATTGCTTGTGATGTTGATGACATTGAGATGAGATGATGTTGATGATGACATTTAGATGAGATGATGTGGATGATGACATTTAGATGAGATGATGTGGATGATGACATTGGGATGCGATGATGTTGATGTTGATGATGTCATTGTAATGGATGTATGTTGTGTATGTACATAAGGGGTGCAGTGACCTATTGGATATGTCTGGAGAGGGAAGAAGATTGGTTTAAAGCGTCCCTGGAGAGGGTAGAGGATTGCTTAGAACTTTTAACTATCAACAGTCAGTGCATTGGTGGTGCCCATGTTTCATACTTCATAATTGCATGAAAATAGTATAAACTTTGTTAGTAAGTACTTGTGATTTTTCATGAGGATAAATGTTGATACTTGAGGGCATATCACTCAGTTTGGAATTCCCTTGAAACTCATGTTGATCAACATGGGGGAGAGGAAGTTGCCTGTGCACGATAGGGTGACTTGAATAGTTGCTGCCTATTTTTCCTAAGTGAGAGTATCATGTGGGCATGCTTAGGCTATTTCCTAACGAATGGTACCACATTGCATTTAAGAGTTGAGTCAGGTGCATGCATCATTCTGAACATTGGTTTGAATTGTGGAAAAAGTTGATAACTAGTTTGTTGAGTGTATGTTGAACTGATGGATTATTGAGAACGATTGTGGTTATTGTTATTGTTTTCTTGATAATCATTTTCATCTGGTGTTTGTTGATCTTGTATAATAAACTCACCTTGCAATTTTGTGTCGTGTGGTTGGTACTTATGATGAACCTTCATTCGTGGGAGCAGATGAGCAGCAGTAGGTGATGTTGGAGGGAGATGTTTTTTGTTGGAGCGTTAAGCCGACGTGATAATGTTGAAATTTATTTTGGGAGAGATTTGTGTTTTGTTATCAACTTCTTCTTAGTTGGTTCCTTGATTCTTTTGATCGGACTTGTAAATCCCAGACTTAAATACATGTAAAAACTTAATTATGTTCTGACATGTGAATAATATATATAATGGTTTAATATATATATATATATATATATATATACACACACACACACACATGTATTTGTGCATTGTCTGTTGAGTGTATTATCACAAAAAATTTACCCTCATTTTTATAATCAAATTAATAGAGTTTTAATTTAAAATTGAAAATTTTGCGTTTAAAGTAGTGATAACAAAGCAATGAGGCGGGTCATTATACATACCCTAAGGAACTTCATACTACCATAGTCTCAGCCATTACAGTAGTATCCTCATCAGACTCAAATTCAAATACAGGTGCCATAGAGTGATGGCAATCCCTCAACCATGGATGGGCATGTTCAAAATGGCCGCAACATCCAACAAAGTTAGGCCAACCATGGCTTTTGAAAGCACAAAGCCATTTATGGTTGCAACCCAAATACCAATAAACACATCCCTTGGATATTGCATAACAACAACTGACAACATGGTCATATCGTGGATTTCCTGCTCTTTCCAGTCATTCTTGTGAACGATATATTGCCACCCTTTTAAGCCAAGTTTGGTACTTAGGGAGGGGTTTTGGATTTGTTCAAAAATTGGAAGGGAATTTCCTAATCTTATAACAATCGCGGGTAATACAAAGGGTATTTTTCATGATTGAAGAGTTTGGTGACAATATTGTCACTATTTGCACCCTCCTTCAGTTGACAAGGGCCAAGGAAGAACTCCTAGTGTACCTCATCGAAAATGGTGAGAGTTTGAGGGGTGGAATAGTGCTCAGGTTCAGGCAAATGGATGGAAGCAGCTGAAGCAGGTTGTGCACTAGTCATAGACATGATTCTAGGGGGTTAAGGGTTTCAAAGAGTGCCTTGAGGAAGAAAGTGTGAAGAATCAACAATTACTTAAACTTTTAAGGGAAAAATTGGAAATGAATTTGGTTGCAAATGATAGAGATAAAGAAAGATTGAAGATAATTTTGTATCATTTTTTGAAAATCAAATGTGGTGGTTGGGAATTGAATATGCTTGGTCATTCGATTTATTTTCTTGTCGTCGTTCGAGGAAAATGATAAGATTTTGAATTTCAAATGTCCCAAAAATAAAGAGGGACTATTATGTTAGTACCAGAAAGTTAGCCGTTGAATAAGGCTTATCACGATGTAAAATAGGTCCATAACCTTCAAATCAATTAAATTATCTTTTCTTGCTCAATCTTTTACGATTCTTTTATTTTTTATGTCACTTTATTCACATTCATTCAGCTTATAGCCTTTACCTTATCTGTTTACAACTTTCCTTTATCGTAATTCATTTTAGGAGTAGCCTAGCATAAAAACTTCAGTTGATCGACTTCTAGAAATCTCTTTGGAGTGGATGAACCTAATCATGGAACATAATCTTTCCTTGAATCAATCACTACAAGAAACCGTTTGTTGTAAGCCTACTAAATGACTAATTCTATTTCACACCAACAATTTCTATTCCTATTACTGAAAGTGATTGTTAACAAGTTGTTGTTCAAGATTTAAGGCCTTGGGGGTTATTTCTGAGAAGGGGGTTGCTTGTTAAGTTGTCATAGTTGATGACATAATCAAGTGGATGCTTTGTCAAATTCACTAGAGTATGTGATCACAAAGGGCCAAGCTTAGGATTCAGAGAGGGGTGTTCTTGTGAGGTTGTCATAGGTGATGACATAATTAGCTTGCTTTTTGTAATTGGTTTACTTAAGTTGCGGTTTGGGACTTGATGTAGATTGTGATTAATCGAATTAGTAGATTGGTGCACTTTCTACTGACTTTTAGTCTTTAAATTGTTTTAATACTTTTATAAATTATTTTGTTGCTTTTATAATTGGTGTTATTACTTTAATGTGAAAATTTGTGTTGGGTTAGGGTTTAGGAAAACTTTCTCTTACTCATTAAATTCAATAATTGAATGTATATATATACATATAAACTAATTCCTTTTTCTAATATTCAAAAAAGAAAGAGGTTGGACACAATTTGATTTTGAAATAACTCAATTTATCCCTCTTGAGTTATCGAGACAGCTTGGTTAACATTTACTAATATATATGAAATTTCAAAAAGTCTACATTTCAAATTAAAATATTAAAAATAAATTTTATAGAAAATATAAAAACATAAGTTTTAAAATATTTGGTTAAAAATCTTAATTTTTTTTATGAATATATATATATATATATATATATGAAATTTCAAATATAAAAAATTCAATTTTTATATAATACATAAAAAAGTGTTAAAATATTTTTTTTTAAACTTTTAATTTATATAATATTTTTAATGATCATTGATAAATTACCTTCTTTAAAAATTAAATATTATGAAAATTAAAAACTTCATCATATAAGTAATTATAGAACTTGTAATTTTATTCAATATAAAAGTTTATTAAACACTTGTTATGAAATAAAAAAGACATATATCTGTAAATTTTTAAGAATGATAATTTAAATATAAATATAATGCTTAGCCAGCTATCATAATTAAATTTGTTTTTATCAAATTTACTTTTACTACATCTAATACCTTTTTCCTTCTGGCTTAAGTGGTTGATTGACCCTCATGGTTTTTTTTATCCTTGTAAGAGGTGTCTTGGTGGGTTGAGAGAAGAAAATGTTTATAAACAACCCTTGACCTTAACTTCTAAGCAATGTGGGACTTTGTGGCTATTGGAACAAGCCTTCCAGTCGAGTCTAAGGGATAAGAGTGACCTAGGCCCTCCTCCTTCTAGCCCCAATTGTTCCAACCTCAAGTCCACATACATCGTTAAGGTCCCCGTACTTAAGGTATTGTTCGCTTAGGTACTTGGTTGACCGTCATGATTTTATCCTTATAAAAGGCACTCAATGGGTTGATAGAAGATGGTGTTTATAAACGACTTTTGATCTCAATTCCTAAGCGATGTGAGACTTTGTAATTACCGAAACACCAATTAATTTCATGTGTATTTTTTAAATAAAATTAAATTTATTCTAAAATAATTAATTTAACTATTTTTATTAGTTTCCATGAATTAGGTATTTTCCTCTCTCTATATATATACAACTATAGGTAGTATTTTGTAAAAAATGTTCATTTATTTAAAGAAAATTAAGATTTTTTAATATAAATTATTTTATTGCCAATGCAATATAATTAAACTAAAAGGAAAGAGAGATTATTGTCAATAATTTCTAAATACACTTTGAGTATCACAACTTTCTCATTGAAGAGAAAGGAAAAAGAAACTTGAAAGAAAGAGAGATAAGAAGCTTATGAGTAGAAAGTGAGACTTGCTGTAATTATACTATTACTAAATAGCTTATAAGTGATAGACCATGTACATATAGCACTAGAGTTGAGCCGAGACGCCACTAGAAACTTGGTACATGACTATTAAATCTTGTTTATTTGATGAAAAATTAAGTAATTTAACGTATAATTTTGAGTCTTTAATTTGATAATCTGACCAATTGTGTTTTATTTTTTGTGAACTTGACGACTTAGAGAGTTGCTAGTGAAAGACTAATTTCAAGACAAATTAGCATATTATATTGTTTATCTTACGTTTAAGCAAAAAATGCACGTTACAGATGAAAGGTAGATGTTCATTGGCGAATAAAGAGAATGCAAGCTATGCAAAAACGGATTTCACTGATTTTCTTAGCCGGAATGTGCCCTCAATCTCTTTCTGACACAGGGCTGAGCGCTCTAGAAGCGAAATAATTATCCTCGCAGGGTTGATGAACCTGCCTTATTGTACATTTTGTACCCTTTTTTGTGATTCTAATTAGAAGAAAACACATAGAAACTCCTTTCAGAATGAAAATCTTTTACCGATCACTACTACAAAATAGGGATATAACATCACGTAATTAACATCAATTTTTTTTAAACTGATGTTAACAAAAATACGATGGCATATTCGTAATTATGATGACTAAGTTAACATCATTTTTTTAAAAAACTGATGTTAATGAAGTGACATTAACATCGATTTAAAAAAAAAAACGATGTTAACATTACTTCGTTAACATCAGAATTTAAAAAACTGATGTTAACGTTAATTTGTTAACATCGGTTTTTAAAAAACTGATGTTAACGTTAATTCGTTAACATCGATTTTTTTTAACTCTGATGTTAATGAAGTAGCGTTAACATCGATTTTTTAAAAAACTGATGTTAAGTTACTTTATTAACATCAGTTTTTTTAAAAACTGATGTTAACATTACTTCGTTAACACCAGTTTTTAAAATTCTGATGTTAACAAAGTAATGTTAACATCAATTTTTTAAAAATCGATGTTAACATAACCATGTTAACATATTTTTTCAAACATATTTTTTAATTATTTAAAATGTATTAAAAATTATAATGAATAAAAGAGAATGTGTGTCAAAGAATGTATTTTTTATATTTTTCATTTTTTAATAGCTAAAATTACCATTTTATCACACAACTTATTTTTTTTAAATTTTGATTTAATTATTGTTTATTTTAAAGTAACTACTAATTAATTTTAAAAGTTTAAGCAAGATTAAAATTTTTGTATAAATAATTCAATTTAAAAAATAATTTAATGACCATACATTATTAATATAAAAAGTTTTAAATTGAAAATTCATTAAAAAAAATTATTGATATATAAGACTTTCTCTGCTCAATTTGCTTTCATTATAGTACATGCACCATGAAAATATCCAACCACGACACGAGACCCATATCTTAAGTAGGTAATGACTTCAACAAACAAAAAATCACTAACAATTAAACACTAGTCAAAAGTACCTTTTTATTTGTCGTTTAACTATTTTTTTATCAGTAAAAAAACTTTTCAAACCAAGAATCAACAAAAAAATGAGAATTATTAAATTAAACATTTACTTTAACAACTTGGAATTTATGCGTAGAATTTTTAAATTTGTGATATTATAAGACTTATAATTATAAATAAATAACACATTTAAACAATTATATATTATAGATATTTTTTTATTTATAAAAATTAAACTCATAAAAAATTTATGAGAACTCACGACTGTTGAAGCACGTGGACTAGTAGATCCCTTAATTTAAATTGTTGATGCTATAAATAGTTAATAATTCTTTTCTCATTCCCCGTTCCCTGGCATTTGCTTTCTACTGTGACGGTAAGTCTTTGTTCCCAATTTCATCTTAGGGTTCATCTTTTTGTTTATTTTTTCTTTTCGTTTACCTCAATTAATTTCAGTGTTTCTTCATAGCAACCAGAAGGATTTTAGCATCAGAGAAACATGGAAATGAAAACATTGCTTCCTAATTCCTAGTTCCTACTGTGACTGTAAGTCTCTTGTGTAGGAATGCCATGTTTAATTTGTTCTTGCATTTTCGACATTTCGTTGTGTTCATTAAGGGAATTGAATATTCATTTGTTTTTGTTTTTTTTATTTGATAGTTGTTGTTGTCATGGAATTTAGATTATTTTAATATGAAGGCTGGGAATATTATTTTAATAGTATTGCCGATATTATAGTGAAGTGTTTTCTGTGTGATTAGCGTTAAGTGTATCGTAAATGGTGATGTGATGTATGGCTAAAAAGAGCATTATTATGTTTACGTGTTTAGCATTATTTAGTATTGCTGTTTTTTTTTTGCGTGCCTACTACATGTTTGTCAAAAAGCTTGAACTGTTATATCTTCCATTTATTTTGATTCAGGAATGATTATCTGGAATATGGTCTTGTATATACCTTTCTTTGTGGGTCAAGATTGGTTTTTAGGAAAGCTTGAACCACTAAACATATGATAATAGCTAAACTGTTTTATTTTTTTGGAACTAGTCATCTTTCTCTTCTCTTCCTGTTCCTGAATGGGGCTCACCTTTCTTGCTGTTCGTGAACGGGGCTCACTTTACTTTGCCATGTGACCCATGCTGTCTTGCACCTTTTTAGTGACCTGGCTATTCTTTCCTTTTCTTTTTCCCTCTTTCCCCACCTGTTAATGCTCTCCATATGCACCTTTGTAGTGACCATAGCTAAAAAATACTAGACCACATATTACGAATGTTAAAACCACAACAGAAGATAGGGAAAGGGGTGTATATTATGAGAATATTTTTATTATGTAAGAATAGAAATGATCAATTTTAATCATAAGGTAATCTTAAGTTGCACTTATTTTTATTATTTTTATCATGATTAATTATTTTTATTATATAATATTTTTATTATGAGAATGTTTTATTATGTTATTTAATCTTAAGTTGCACTTATTTTTACTAAGGTATAAACTTTAGTAAAAAAATTCACTTGAAATCTAAATTGAACCAATCATAACTTTTTTATTTATATTAAGAGTTTAATGGTGATATACTAACATTTTAAAATAGTTTTACACAGTTATTTTATTATAAATCATTGTTTATATAATTTTTATAAAAATTAATAGATTTATCATAAACAATAATATATGATTGGAAGAGAAGATAAAACTAATTTACATTGTATCACTATTAAACCTTCTTTATTGTAACTATAAATATAAACTCGCGTCCCTTTGATTTTTTTTTTTTAAAGTTTGATTAATATAGATCTTTTAATTTTCAACTCATCCAATAAGAAACTTGAAGTGCCAAAATAAAGATGTTATACACTCTCATTATTGCTTCCTGCTCGGTCCTATTAATCCGGAATGCCATAGTGGAGAAGTTTTAGCCGTAAAATAAAGTATGTATATTTATTGGTGCCATATATATTTGGGTCCATGAATACCATAGTTCCAATATATACATGATACACTTGTTAATTGTTATACTTAACGGCCCAAAGCTAAAAAATATTATTAAGCCTTTGTATTTTAATTCCTTGTTCGGATCTGATTTATTATTAAGCCTAGATAGTAATCCATTTTATTGTCAAAAAAATATTCAATTGTCACATTGGAGCATAACATTTTTTCCCGTTAGACATAGTATAGAACTTTCATCCTTTTTTATGTTACTTATCAAAAGAATAGAGGGAAAAAAAATCTCGAGATGCCTTTATATATGTCCACTTCACGGGGCTTTTGGTATATGGTTCTACTTGTCATGTTATCCTCTATCTGAAATTTGAAAAGGAATGTGATGGACTAACGTTTGTGTTTGGGTCTTGTTACCTGTCAATTATTTAGAAGAATTATTTAGAAGAATGTTTCCATCTAATGATGCATTTGATATGAAATTATTCTATCTCTATTTCTGCATATGTAAGCTTTTGTAACTTGTTTTATGTTATTAATAACTTTTGATTTATATATATAATTGATGTTGATTATGAGTGAACCTTAATTTCCCTTTTGAGATTCAATACAATGATTCATATGTATAGGTTAAGTTTCTTTTCTTAAATTTGATGTAATTTCGGTACAATGCATTTCACTTTGTTCTCTGAGTGCATACTTGATTGTTGTGGTATTATTCTCACCGCTTTCATGTCGTGTACTTGGAGATCAATGCGAAATGCTGCCGAAATTTCGTCAAATTGAAGAAAAGAGACCTGACCTTCACATATGAATCTACTATAAAAAAATGTCTTCCTGAATGGGATAGGGTGACACCTTTAATGAAAAAAGTGAGGTTTTCATGCATGGAATAACTTTGTGAGTAT
>PYAF01000141.1:92713-106407 GCA_007407185.1 Glycine tomentella | reverse complement strand
TTGACATTATTGTTTTCTTTGACCATTACAATTTATAGTAGCTTTTTATCGTATTGTGAAACTATTTGCCTGTATTGGTCTGTTTTTAAATTTGCAGGTTTGGGCAATATTCAAAAAATAGACAATATATTAAAAAAAACCTACAAAAATCAACATCAGTTTTCACTAAAAACTGATGTTGATGCATTAAACAACATCGGTTTTTAGTAAAAACTGATGTTGATTCACAAAAAATGACATCAGTTTTCAGTAAAAATTGATGTTGATTCACAAAAAACAACATCACTTTTTGTTAAAAACTGATGTTATATATTTTTGTTAACATCAGTTTTTTAAAACTGATGTTAACGTTGATACTTTTAACATCACTGGTTTCAACATCATGTAAAAACTGATGTTAAAAGTCAAAAAAAACTGATGTTAAAAGTCTATTTTCTAGTAGTGGATTTAAGTCCCATCATTTCTTCTTCATCACGTTTAGAATATTTTCTTTATATACATTTTGGTTTATTTTTGTTTCCGTATGTTGTTGATTTTGCATCCAGGAGAGAATTAAAGCCTGTTAATTCTTGTAAAGCTAAGTCATTTAGTAAATGATAGTTTTTCTATAATATGTATGCTTTATGTGAAAATTTGTACCATCATTCCACCAGTGCATAAAAGACTTCTAAAATCGGTTGAAAATGGCTAGCTTTCATCTTCAATTTTTATTTAAAGAAATAATAATTTGTTTAGTGCATGCATTAATTAAATTATATTAGAGTAAATGTGAACTTAATCATTTTTTAAATTAATTACAATCATTCAAATATAAGAAAAGGAAAATATTGAATCTTATTTTCGATCAAGACTAGGGGAAAAACATGAAATCATGTTATGTACGTTTGTTATTAAAGGAGATCGCTTGAAGTTATTTTTAAAAGTTTCGTGCGAATGATCCAAGTGGAGCATGAAGGATTTGTTCGAGAGGTATTGTAGAGAATACGTGGCATGAACATGTTAATAGAAGTTTGTGTAAATTTACATGAAATGTACGTAGTCTTATGGTGGGTTCAGACATATATAGGTAGAGTGTTAATGCATGCAAGTTTTTTTTGCGGTTTGGGTGGGGGAAGGTTAATTATGTGCCTATGGTCATTTACTTCTTTATGTAACTCTCTTTCTAAACTTTGTCACAGCTTGTGCCAAGTTTAGAGTTATTAATAATAAAATTTCAATTTGCTGATAAAAGAATGATAAATGTTAATGAGAAATTCTTAGGTGCACTTCGAGCAAGACATTTTCTTACTTTAATCTATTCATTGTTCGTCATGTCAGCAATCTACCTAGAAAAAGTAAAAATTGTCATTAATCTACCTAGAAAAATTAAAAATTATCATTAATGTAGGAAATAACAATGACCCACAATGCTGACATGACAAACAATAAATGGATCAGAGCAAGAAAAATGTCTTATTCCAAGTGCACCTAAGAATTTTTAATGTTAATAAATGTTATAATGATATTGGTTAAGAAACTTAAAATATAAATATTTTATTGGAAAGCACAAAGTTGTTTTGTTTATAATTTCTTTACATTTTTTATATTTTACACAATAAATATATTTTGTTTTAATTTTTTAATCAATATCCTAATAAAGTCACTGATTAATAAGAGCTTAAAAGAAAACAAGATAGTATGGTAGAACCTTTTTATATACTACATGTTATGGTGATGACGGTGGAACAAACCACAATCCCCATAGCCACCATGGTTTAGGGCACCATGTAAAATGTAAATAATGTGCTACAGAAATCTAATAATGGTAATAATAATAACACAACCACTAAGTTGTCCCGTTCAAACGGGGATTTGTCGGCTTGGTGAGGGTTTCCCACTTGCTCAGCTCTCCACGCTTCAACTTCTCCCTGCTTCCTTTGCTTCCCTTGTTACATTCACTTTTATTTATTTGAAAACCCCCATATTATATTGCTTTCTATTTTTGATCTTTTTGACATGGAAGAATACTCAATATTATTTTTTCCAATATTTATGGCTAGGAAAGTTGACGTAGTGATGTGGTTCCTTCCAATAAGATGTAGCCGCATAGATTGGTCATACCTACAATATATTATTACTACGTGTTCTCACTAATAATCCCATTTAAAGCTTTGGGGCTTAGTGGGGGAAGCAATGATTAGTGAATGGATTTTGACGCCACTAAAGTCCTTTCCCACGAGGATCAAAACTCGGAGAATGTTCCATTGGTGCCCTTCAAATGGGACCCCTTTCTACCTCCATTTTCAATTTTTCATCACACGCTTATAATCCAATCCCAATGGTGTGGGGGAGGAAATGATATGTATTCTCTTTCAATTTTGCTTTTATTGGCTATGGAATCAAATGAAGATAATATAGTTTGGTTTTGGTATGCAAGAACTAGACCTGTACTTATCAATATGACTTGACGATACTAAACCATTATAAGAAAAACTAAATAATTAATGAAGAATTTTATGACAACATCTTAATTTATTTGATATTTATCAACAATCAAATTAATACTAAACTAATAAACTACCCCTATTAACTAAAACATTTTGGAACACAGTTCATGATCTGCTGTAATCTTGTTAGAAGCATATCATATATAAAAACAATTATATATACATGGGCTTTCATTAAATTATGGGCAAATTTGTTAATTATTTATTGATTAAAAGTATACAACCACAACATAAAAATGACATAAGTACACTAAAAGCCTTGTTTTAAGACGAATATTCAAATATATGTATTTTGGTATGGTCATATGGCAATTGAAAATGTAATCATCAAATACCTAGTGGAGCACTATGACTATATATAAATGACCAAGCTTTGTGACTGGAAAAAAAAACGCATAAAAAACATGGGAATCATGAGCACACCGATAGCTTAAAAGGGTTATACTACTTGATTGGGGCCAGTACATCAATCCAAAACGGAAAATGCCTTTTTATGTGATATAATAGGGTTGGTGGACTTGGGGAAGCACTGGATACTTCTATTTGCTTACTTTCAGTTTCATGTAAGGCAAAGGCCATGTAACTTCTATTAAGTTGTTGACACCCATCACCTTCGATCCTAGAAAAGCACAAAATGTTAAACAATTTTCCTCTCCTCTATTCAAATAAGGTATAATACTTGAATTGATCAAAACAACCAACATTTCAATTATTTAATTTGCACAAAACAAATTCAATTGGACACGTCATCGGAGTTTGTGTTTACCTAAATGGTAAATTTAGATCCTTAAAACTCATTAAAATTAGCATAGTGGTGTAAAAATTTAAATAATATGCCTGAAGTTTTAGACTTATTTCTAATTTTTTTTTTACCAAAAATCATTCATTGTAGGGTTTAAAATCTTTTTAATCGTTGTAGTTTAGTCATTTTATGTTTTTAGCTTCTATAAAATTATTTTGATTATTTAATTTCTTGAAATATTTTTGTTTGTTTGTACTCAAGAATAGATTTTCCCTAGGGTTCAAGGTTACCTATTTAGAGCATAAAAATGTATTATGTCCTTTTGATCTCCACAAGTGGGGTATATATATATATATATATATATATATATATATATATATATATATAGTATTGAGGGACAAGATACAATCATATCTTATCTATGTAGATCACATAAATAAGATACAATTAGACTAAATTTCCTTGATTTCATGATATTAGATAAGATAATGATAACCATATAAGATATCTTCGTGAATCAGGTCGGTTGGCACTTGACCCGCCAAACCAAGCACTATTACAAAACTTGGTTTTAACATCGCTACATTAACAATACATGGTTAACATCGGTTTTCCAGATTTTTAAGAAAACTGATGTTAACCCAAAGAGATTAACATCGATTTTTTAGGTTTTTTAAGAAAACCAATGTTAACTTATACCTGTTAACATTGATTTTCGAGGTTTTTATAAAACTGATGTTAACAGGTATAAGTTAACATCGGTTTTCCATTGAAAACTAATGTTGTTGTTATTATAAAAGTTGTCCCCCAAATTAAACACGAACCCTTCTTCACTTCGTGCCTATCTCTCAGTCTCTATCTTAGCTGCGCCTATCTTTGCTACCTTTGCTTCCAGTCACCACCTTCGCTCTCATTGTCGGCACGACTCACTGTCACAACGCTTCCATTTGTGTTCTTTTCGCTCGCAACTTCTGGTGACTCCGACAAGGTAAGCAACTGTGACGACGCTTCTGCATTTGTGTTCTTCTTTTTTTGAGCTTCTTTTTCTCTTGTGGTAGCTTTTTTTCCACTGTTGGTGTAGCTTCTGTTTCTCTTTACATGTGTATTTACAAATGTGGCTTGTATGAGGTTTGTAGTGCTTTGGCCTCTATGAGGTTTTGCTTGTTTTAATGTACAGTAATATCTCATTGGGTTATGTTGTTCCTAGGTTTAACCAACATAGTTTGTTCAAGCTTAATTACTATGAAAGCATCAGTCCCAAATCTCAATTGACTTAAATGATCATTTTACAACACAAAACATCCTAGCAAGTCCAGACCATCAATTTCCGACTCAAGTTTGCAGTAGAGATCTTTTGTCCATTTCAGCCAACGAGTTTCACAACAGGGACAAAACCTCCACTTCTAGTTCTAACCAACTTTTCCATTAATTTACAGCTTGTGTTTTTTGCCCTTTTCGTATTAGCCTCATCCTAACTTTAATTGAACACCTAATATTGTAATTAAGATGAACCACATCCATCATGTTACTTTGGTTTTGGCTTGAGATATGCTGAATTAGTTCATTTTCTGGTAAATCTGTTTTTGTTTTCTTATGCTTTGGAATCAAGCCTTGTAAGCTTACTTGCTTTTTTGGTAAATATAGTAGTGGTCCTTCAAAGATTGTAGTTGGTTTGGTGGCTGAAACTGGAACACGGCATTGTCATGCATAAAAGCAAACACAAAAAAACAAACTAATTTTACTCTAGTGTTGTCATTGTTTATGTATTTTATTTGCTTGATTTATTCACTTTTAGAGCTGCATAGACATTGTTGCCGTAGGGGTTTCAATTAAATGTGTCTTATTTTATGTAAAATATTGATCACCATCCCAACTAGCATTCCCATGTTTTAACAAATGTTTGCCTAAGTTGTGGTTAAGGGTCTAAGTTTAACTAATGGGGATCCACTTAAGTGTATTTGGTTATACATTTATCACACACATTTAGATAAACATGAAAGTTATAACTATTAACTCACGGTTAAACATCATAAATCCGAATATTATCATTAAGCTTAGTGTCCAACAATGTTATCAATGGTGGATGGCTGAATACAGCTTAATTTTGCTTACTATCTCCAACACAAAGATCCGAATAAAAGGATTAGGCCTTGGTCCACTTGAAAATTTTGCTTAATCTTGTCATGTTAATTAATATAGTTCTTTGCTATGGAATTAGACGATTACATTTCAAATACAATATCAATATAATTTGGTTGTGACTTGTGAAGCTAGAGAGAGTTCATATGTGTATGAAAGAACTTTTGTAATCTGACACCACATGTATCATTTGTATGCGGTTGCCATTTGCCTCTTTGCATCGTCATCACCAGATTCATTGTTGGAGATTGTCATTGACCATCCTCTCAGGTAATTACAAAAGTCTTTCATATTTTTAGCTTCTATATGTAATGCATGCTTGTGTAACTTGTTTTGTCCACATCCCTTTTAACCCTTACTTGATGTAAATCACTTGCATTCCATCACCATGATTTCTTTGCAAGAAGAACAACCAAGTGAGCCTGCAACCCCAGTTACACCGCCACCATCAGTAGAACCCAAGCCACCGCCAGCCTTTGCTCCTTCACTAAAGGTAAGCCTTGTGTTAAACTTAAATGTAAACCAATTAAATATAGAATGCAAGTGATAGTCATTGATTGTGACTTATTCATTATGAGAATGTTAGAGAGTATAGGAGTACGTAAAAGGAGAGGGAACCCTAATGTAAACTCTAATGTTATATGTTCATTGTAGGTTGTAGGAGAACGAACCCTTTTCCCGTTTGCCTCGTCATCACGACCTTCATTGTTAGACATTTCACACAGATCATCATCACAGGTGTGAATATGTTTCATATTTTTGTTGTACAATTTGTCTTACGACTGTTTTTAAAATATTTTGTATGTCAAGTATGCATGTTGCTTTTTCTATACAATTAATGTTCATTATGAGTGAACCTTAGTTTCCCGTTTGAGATTCATTACAATGATTCTTCCGGATAGTTTGAATTAACCATTGTATTGATTCTTGAATTGTCCGTTTGGACAGTTTGGAAAGACTCATTTTTTTATAGTATATTAATATGTATATGTTGAGTTTATTTTCTTAATTTTGATGAAATTTCAGTACAATGCATTTCACTTTGTTCTCTGGGTGCATACTTAACTGTGGTGGAACTCATGTCACCACTTTCATGTTGTGTACTCAGAGATCAAAGTGAAATGCTGCCGAAATTTCGTCAAATTTAAGATAAGAAACTCAATTTATACATACGAATATACTATAAAAAAAAGTCTTCCTGAATGGGATAGGGCCACACCTTGAATGGAAAAGTGAGGTTTTCATGCATGAAATAACTTTGTGAGTATCATAGAGTTATTAATTACATGGATCGAAGTTGGATGAATGCAAGTCGCATCACGGTTGAGTATGAGGAAGGCATTAAACATTTCTTGCAATTTGCATTGGAAAGAAGTCGACCGAATGGGATGGAAAATATTTCTGTCCCTGTATCAATTGTTTGAATGAAAGACGGCAAACACTAGACGACATACAGGAGCATCTTCTGTGCGATGAGATTAAGAATAATTATACGACATGGATATGGCATGGTGAATTGACATACACGCAAAGGGTCTCGCAAACTGAACCGCTTGATGTTGACATCAAAGATCGATTAAAGGATATGATTCGTGATCTGGGACATGAGTCTTTTCAGTAAGCACATGCCCTTATGTATGATACGTTGGAAAGTGATTCGAAGAAGTCGTTGTATCCGGGGTGCAAAGACTCATTGACATTGTTGTCTACGGTGTTAAATCTAGTTAATGTCAAGGCCAAATATGGGTGGAGTGACAAAAGCTTCAGTTCACTGCTTGATGTAGTTAAGGACATGCTTCAGAGGAAAACATGTTGTCAGGCAGTTACTATCAGGCGAAGAAGATACTTTGTCTGATGGGTATGGAGTATAATAAATTCATGCCCGTCCTAATGACTGCATATTGTATAGAAATGAATTTGAACAAATGCATAAATGCCCCACGTGTGAGGTATCACTGTACAAAGTGAAGGACGATGACAACTATGGCAGTGATCAGAGCACAAAGAAAGGCCCTCCGCGAAGGTGTTGTGGTATCTTTTGATCATTCCAAGGTTGAAGCGTCTGTTTGCTAACGAAGATGACGCAAAAGACCTTACATGGCATGCAGAGGGAATAAACTGTGATGGAATGCTCCGACATCCGGCAGATTCCTCACAGTGGAAGAAGATTGACCGTTTGTATCCAAAATTTGGCAAAGACCCATGAAATCTCAAGCTTGCACTTGCTAGTGATGGAATGAATCCCTACGGCAGTTTAAGTACTTAGCATAGTTCGTGGCCTGTTTTGCTAGTCATCTACAACCTGCCTCCTTGGTTGTGCATGAAGTGAAAAATACATGATGTTGTTTATGATAATATCGGGCTCAAGACAACCAGGAAATGAAATTGATGTTTATCTTGGTGCCTTGATTGAAGACTTGGCAAACTTGTGGAATGAGGGGGTTGCCATGTTTGATAGGTATCGTAAGGAGACACTCAAGTTGCGTGCAGTGCTATTTTGTACCATTAATGATTTTCCAGCATACGGGAATTTGAGTGGATATAGTGTTAAGGGCCATCGTGCATGCCCTATCTGTGAACAAGACACAAGCTACGTACAACTTAAACATGGGAGAAAAATCGTTTACACTCGCCATCGATGTTTTTTGAACCCTTATCACCCTTATCAGCGATTGAAAAAAGCGTTCAATGAAAGTCAAGAGCATGAAACTACACTGATTTCGTTAACCCGTGAAAAGGTTGTTAAGCGGGTTGAGGACATCCATACTGTATTTGAAAAGACTCAAAAGAAGCAGAAAGGTAATACTTGCATATGGAAGAAGAGGTCGATATTGTTTGATCTTCCATACTAGTCTGATCTAGATGTTAGACATTGTATCGATGTTATGCATGTGGAGAAAAATGTGTGTGACAATGTCATCGGCACACTGCTTAACATTCAAGGCAAGACAAAGGATGGTTTGAACACTCGTCAAGATCTTGCTGAGTTGGGTATACGTGAGCAATTACATCCTAGCTCTAATGGTAAGAAAATATACTTGCCTCTAGCATGTGATGCTTTGTCAAGAAAGGATAAGATAAGTTTATGTCAGTGTCTGCGTCGAGTGAAAGTGCCACAGGGATACTCTTCAAATATTAAGAGCCTTGTGCAGATCAAAGAACTGACACTAGTTGGCTTAAAGTCTCATGATTGTCACGTGTTGATGCAACAACTGTTAGCCGTGGCAATTCAAGACATTTTGCCTAACAAAGTGAGACATGCTATAACTCGACTGTGCTTTTTCTTCAATGCCATTTGTACCAAAGTCGTGGACCCTGTAAAGTTGGATGACTTGGAAGAAGAGGCGGCACTTATCTTGTGTCAGTTAGAGATGTATTTTCCTCCTTCATTTTTCGACATAATGGTTCACTTACTTGTTCATCTGGTCAGAGAAATTGAATTTTGTAGTCCCGTTTATTTACGGTGGATGTACCTGGTCGAGCAATACATGAAGATCTTGAAAGGGTATACAAAAAACCTACATTATCCTGAAACATCCATAGTTGAAAGGTACATTGCAAAAGAAGCTGTAGAATTTTGTTCAGAGTACCTTGAAAAGGTAAACCTGTTGGGCTTCCCGAGTCTCGGCATGACGACAAGTGGGAGGAATGGGTTCCCGAGGGCTGCATGTTATAATGCCTGGTTTACAGGAATTGCAACAAGCTCATTTGTATGTCCTGAATAACAATAATGAAGTCCAGCCATACATAGTTCGTCATGAATCCTTAGTCAAGGAAAGTAATCCAAGAATGACGAAGAATAGGTTGTTGAAAGAGCATATCAAGACTTTCCTGAATTGGTTTAAAGATACAATATTTAGTGATGAATCTTAATCTGAAACAATGAGGAAGTAAGCATATGGGCCGAAAAGAAATGTTAGAAGTTGGCAGGGATACAATATCAACAAATACTCGTTCTACACCAAACAACAAGATGACAAGTGCACAATGTAAAAACAGTGGGTTTAGCCTTAGGGCTGAGTCGCAGCACTTAACAACTGTGCATGACCACAATCCCCGTTTGGTGTCCATGCCTTACTTTGGAGTCATTCATGACATCTGGGAGCTTAATTATGTTACATTCACTGTGTGTGTTTTCAAGTGTAAGTGGGTTGATATCAATAGCGGTGTGCGGACCAAGGACTTGGGATTTACTTTGGTAGATCTTAACAAGCTAGCTTATCAAGATGAACCTTTCATCATGGTCAATGGTACTACATGGAAAAACCATTGGTATTAATGTTGACGACGATGACTCAACCGTTGATACTGGTGTCACTCAATTCTCGACACAAATACGTAATGTCAACAGAGAAGACGAAGTTGACGATGTTCATGCAAATCGTAATGATCATGATGAAGGAGAAATAATTTACATCACTTAATGTAATTTTGTTTATATTAACTTCTTTCGACTTTTACCATTTCATATATACCCTAACTTGTCACTTAACTTTACTTATCTTTGTTTTTATTTTTAACAGGATCATGACTACACCATCAAGCTCTGCTACTCGTGCTGAGTCACCACCTCCTCATCCTGAGTCAACACCTGCTCCTCAGTCAGGACCTTCGCCGTCTACAACGAAGAAGACTCAGAAAGCAACACGACTGAGGTCACTGGCTACTAGAGCTGCTGGTTCTGACAGACCAGTTGTTCATGTTGATCCAACTACTGGGAAGGCTGATGGTCCTCAGGCAAAGAAATTAAGAACGTATCTAGGGATCATGGCTAGAGATAAGGTGGATGTCATGATTCCTAATTGGAAGGAAGTTCCTACAGCGCAGAAAGAGTTGATTTGGGAGGACATTCAGGTACTACAACTTAAAAGTCTACTGTCATTGGTTTTAGTTATACAATTTAAATTTTGTTGTAACTGTAAAACTCACTTCATTGTAATGCAGGCTGAATTTGATATACTTGAAGCGTCCAACCAACGGACCAAGAAGAAAATTTTGTAGACAGTCGGAGAGCGCTAGAGGCAGTTTAAGTCAGATTTGACCAGGAAATGGGTCGATAGAAGTCAAGGACGATGATGCCGACGCTGTATGTGAAAAATACGACATTACTAAGGAATAATGGACCCAATTCTGTCAGAGTCGTAGAGTCGCTTCCTGGGAGGTTAGTTGTTTTACATTGTTTTACAATTCCACAATTATGTATTCAAACATGCTTTTTTTTTAACCCTATATGTGTAATTCTTACAGGATGTTAGAAAAAAGGCCCAGGCCATCTAGAAGCTGAACACTGCCCCTCACGTGTTGTCTCGAGGGGGTTACGAGTTGTTAGAGAAGAGGTTGATGGAGGAAAAACAAAAGAAGCATATGGAGGGAGCAACTCGTGATGACAGCACGGAGACCATCAATCATCCTCCATCCCCTGTGCGACGACACGTGAAGTGGAAGCTGGCTCGCACCAAAAAAATGGGGCAAATGATTTTTGAGGCGTCACGTGAGATTGCATAGAGGATTGTAAGTAAAACCTCCCTCCTCTCATACTTCTTTAATGATTTTTTGCCTCACAAATTATGAAACTAATGTTCTACTTATATTCATTGCAGGATTCCTTGGATGAGCAATCCACATAGGTTAGCTTTGTCCCCAGTGGATGTCAGGATGTCGTGACTGTTGCCATTAGACGACCAGAGCACCCCGGCCGTGTGCATGTTGCTGGAGCCGGTGTGACCATCACACAGTAATTCGGATCGGCCTAATCATCCTCTCGAAAGTCCAAGTCATCAATGGCACCTGAAGACTTGTCTCAACTGAAAGAAAACATCAGGGAAGAGCTGGAGTAGTCGATCACTGATAGATTGATGCAGTTGATCATTGAGAGGGTTACCCAGCAGCTGATGATGTCCTTCAGCCAGCTACAATCCCAGATGCAGTCACAGATGCAGTCTCAAGGAACCATGTTGCCTCCAAATGTTCAGACATGTCCTTTTGGTGCCCGTGTCAGCACCAAGGAAAGTTGTATCGATCCCTCCGGTAATGACCCAGACACCGGTGCATCTGACAAGCGTGGGTTGTATGTCGATGACAATCATCCCCGCCTGGTTGCTATTGGAACACTTTATGAGGGGTCAACAATCGTGCACAACATCCCTCTGGGCAGTGATCAGGTCAAGGTGGGTGTTGAGGAAGTTCGAGATGTTGATGCTCGCGTCCCTGTACCCACTGACGAGGTTCAGTTAGTTGGGTAGGCCCTTAACACTTTCCTTGCTTGGCCGACACATCTTGTACAACCTATTTTGAATAAGTATTTCATTTTTTCCTTTTTTCTTCTCATTTAACAATGATATGTCTCATATAAATTTAAAACAGTCGTTGGCTTATGTTTGTTAACTTTGTAGGATAAATAGGGACCTCATGGACCGGCGAAACCTATAAATAAGCCGGAACATGTTGAGGATCCCTTGTACCAGATTGCATTGACCATCCCAGATCTTTTCTTTAGACCGCTGTAGGTGCCATGGGACCTGGAGATGTTCGGGGTGCTTAATGAAAGATTCCATTGTACATTAAGCACGGGGATATTTCTGAGATCATCCATGGTGGTCAATGTCTGAACATCTCCGTTATACAACTGTGAATTTTGTAAGTCACTCTCCAGTATCTAACGTTACATAACACATTGTTCTATGTTCATGCATAATTGACTTTATTTATAAAACAATAGGCATATGAATGAGTTATGCCTGCAATCAGATCATCCCGATGTGTATGGGTAAGTAAAAATGTACAAAACAATTTAATTAATGTATGCAGTATAATAACGTATTTTTCTCCAACACAATTCACATTGGCAACTGGTCGTCATATGTCCTAAGGCTAATATTGTCTTGTGGTTCTGTTCGTTGCACAACAAGCCTGATAACTACCTGAAAACAATTATTAACAGGTAGGTTGTAATTTTGTAACACATTTCTGTTATTATTTCTAACACATGAATATGTTAATTATACTATATGCATGCATGTTTATCTTAAGCAACGCTTTGAAGGTAGTCAATGACACTAAAGGAAATAAATCCAAGGCTACTACTAAATGGATTGTGCTTAAAGTGAGTTTTTTAATAAATCATGGTTCATGTATTCAAAATAATATTTATTACTATTTACACTAATTTTCTGTTTAATTTTGACCATGTTATTGAATGTAGTGTAATAAGTAAAGAGGAAGCACTGAGTTTGGCTATTATGTCATGCATTGGATGTGGACGATAGTCCAAGGAGGCTTCAGGGACAACAGGGACATGGTAATTATCTAATTTTAAACTATTTTATTTTTTTTGACTTGTTTTTGTTTTATACTTTTTAAATTATGTTTTATTATGTCATGTAGTATTTCACCGATGAAAGACCACTCGAAGCCCAGACATTGAAGGCTGTTAGGGTTGAATGGACTAAATTTTATCTTAGAGTTAGAGATCAAATATTAGATTAGGCGGTTAAGGAATTTTAAACAATTGTATAAACATTAGGTTAGGAAATCATTTTTATGTACATTGACACTATTGAATTTTATTTGTTATTCAAATTTTATTTTATTGAAATTTTATTTTATTGAATTGTATTATGAAATTGGCTAGTTGGTATGGGTTTGATTTTTCATTTGCAGGTTGAAGAACTGCACTAATTAAAAAAATAGAAAAAATATTAAAAAATAATTAAAAAAGCAACATCGGTTTTCATAAGAAAACCGATGTTAACTTATAATACAACATCAGTTTTTATTAGACTCTCAGCAAGCATACCGATTTGTCGTTGTAAGTTACAAAAATTTATAAAATCGTCTCCACATAGACTTGAGCTTACTCAGTTAATCCAATTATAACTTAACAGTGTGGAAAATAAGAAACACTTCACACTTAACCAAGAGGGGGGGGGGTGAATTGGTTAGTCTTGGTAAATTAAAAATTTCTTCAATGAAAAACAGAGTTTTCCAAAACAAAATCAGAGTTTTATTTCTCTTTGGATCTTTATCACAAAACCAAATGAAAAACTTTATCCAAGATCAATCCAAAACTTGTTATGCCACAAGAATAGACTCAGAAAACAGAGTACACTTCAAGAATGATCAAAAACAAAGAATATAAATCAAGACAAAAGATTTATACTGGTTCACCTCAAAACCTATGAGGCTACATCCAGTTTCTTCTACTCAACACTAGAGTAGAGTTCCACTATTGCAAATATTCTTCTTACAAGCAATTACAAGCTTCTCTCCTTCAACCCTAGAAGAAGTTCAGAGATCTAAAACCCTATTAGATCCTTAGAAGCCACACC
>PYAF01000141.1:71760-82847 GCA_007407185.1 Glycine tomentella | reverse complement strand
AGTAAAATAAACCACCACACTAAAACTTAGAATCCAAAGCTTTAACAATCCAAATACGTATTAGCCATTTTATCAAACACTTAGTGGGAACAAAAGTGACATCAAGCCAATATCACGTTCAACCTCTTCGTGACTCACAAATAAACTAAGGCAAAAACACTTAGTGGGCAACAAAAGTGACATCAAGCCAATATCACGTCCAACCTCTTCGTCACTCACAAAAAAACTAATGCAAAACCATACCTAACTTGCGAGAATAATACCATTGGAACTTTGCAATGTTAGGTGATACCAACCTGGGATGGAGACGCGTTCGTGGTTTGCTTGAACTACGACCCAGAGCGTGCGACACCGAGGAAATGGGAGCTTCAGAGCGATGAAGAAAGGAAATGGAAGAGCTTGAGAGCGTTCAAGAAAGCAAATGGAAGAGCTTGAGACCTTGGTAGCAAGTGTCGGACACAGAGAAGTGCGTGAGAATGAGAGCTTGAGGTTAGGGATGACGGACAAGAAAAGCGCGCGACAGTGGTGGGAATGATTTAGGGCCAAATGTGTTTTAAAATAAATACACAACATCGGTTTTCGAATGAAAACCGATGTTAACTAATAAAACTTAACATTAGTTTTGTTTAAAAATTATAAAACCGATGTTAACTAGTCTATGTTAACATCGGTTTTGAAATTTTTAAACAAAACCGATGTTAACATAGACTCGTTAACATCAGTTTTCTTAAAAACTTGAAAATCGATGTTAATATGAACTACTTAACATCGATTTTGAGGTGTTTTTAACAAAACCGATGTTAACAACGTCCATTTATTTACAAATTTGCCACCGCGTTTTTGTTAACATCGGTTTTCCCAATAACCGATGTTAAGCTAGCGATGTTAAAACCTATTTTTTTAGTAGTGGGAGATTGATAGGACTTGTCAACGAAACAACACCTTTGAGAAAAAAGCGAAAGTAAGAGGAGAGGCAAGCTAGGCAAAGAGCCGAAGAAGTTTCTTCATTTTCTCCACAACCACCATTGTCACCTCCTCCACAATCGCCAATCTCTTCACCTCCACCTACCTTTGAAGAGCCACTAATGGCGGAAGAGAAGAAACCAAAGGCGACACTTGAAGGCTACCCAACTCATGCAATCCCTTAATACTTTACAAGTATTGCTAGGCCCAATGTGTAAGCGGCTAACATCTCATATCCTCATTCTCTCATCCAATTGATCCAAGGCAACCTCTTCCATGGATTTCCTAATGAAAACTCATTTGCTCACTTGGCTACATACATGGAAATTTGCAACACAGTCAAGATAGTAGGAGTGCCCGATGATGTGATGCAACTCAATTTGTTTTCATTCTTTTTGATTGGTGATGCAAAGAAATGGATACATTCTTTTAAGGGCCATAGTTTGAGAACTTGGGATAAAGTGATGGACAACCTTTTTTAGAAATACTTTTTGAAAACAAAGACTACTGAAGGAAAGACTAAAATTTCTTCATTCCATCAATTTCCATATTAGTCCCTTAGTGAAGGTTGGGACCAATTTCGGGGGTTACTCTAGAAGACTCCAACTCATGGAATTAGTGAGCTAATGCAAATTAACATGTTCATTGATGGTTTGAGGCCTCTTACTAGGCAATTCCTTGATGCTTCCATGGGACACAAGATTAATTTGAAGACATTGGAGGTTGCAATGGAACTCATTGAAAACATGGATGCCAGTGATTAGGCTATTCATAGGGATAGAGATTTTTTATTCCTACCAAGAAGAACCTATTGGAGCTTACCTCCTATGATGCTATTCTTGCTCAAAATAAGCTCCTTGCCAAATAAATTGAATCCTTAACGGATAAACTCAATAACCTCCCATAGAAATTGCATGCTCTTTAACGTACTCAACCTTCTAATATGCAAGTGGAAGGATCTACTTTATGTGTGGGGCTCATGAAGTTAGTTTATGCATGTCCAAGAAGAGGAAAACAATGAGCTCAATTACAGGGCAAGCCAAAATCGTCAAGGATATAATCAAGGAGGAAATCAAGGTTACAATCAAGGTTATCACCAAGGTGGTAATTTTCTAAAAATCAAGTCAAGGGCGGAAGTTCCATCCGGGAAATAATTTCAACAAAAAATCAAGGGGGTCCATCCAATCGACCTCCCAATCAAGGCTCAAATCTCTATGAGAGAACCACCAAGCTTGAGGACACCCTGACTCAATTCATGCAAGTCTCCATCTCAAACCACAAAAGCATGAATTGGAAATAAAAATCTTGAAGGGCAAGTAGGCCAAATAGCAAAGCAACTTGTTGAGAAATCCAATGGATTTTTTTTGGCTAAACGGAGCCTAATCCCAAGGAGCAATGTCAAGCAGTTCTTACAAAGAGTATGAAGAAAGAGGGTCATGTTTATGATGAGTTTGTTGAGGGTGTAGTGGAAGATGTGAATGATGATGAGGAAGTAGAGGTGGAAGAGGAGGGAGATAAAAATTAAGAGAAACATGTGAGTGTTGAAAATGTAGAAAAAATGAGAAAGGTGATGAAAAAGATAAAAAAAAATAGTCTTTAGTAGGGTGTTAATGAGGTCTTAACTCCCAAGACCAAGAGTCAAGTAGTTAGAGAAGCCAAGAAGAGAGTATGTAGTGGCCCTACCAAGGATGTTCCTTATCCCTTGGTACCACCAAAGAAGGAGAAATAGTGTTATTTTGCAAGATTTCTTGATATTTTCAAGAAGTTGGAGATCACCATCCTTTTTGGTGAAGTTCTCTAAAAAATGCCAATGTACACAAAATTTTTGAAGGACCTCCACACAAAGAAGGGAAAATACATAAACAATGAGAGAATAATTGTGGAAGGCAATTATAGTGCAGTGATCCAAAAAACCTTGCCTCCAAAATTCAAGGACCCTGAGAGTGTGACCATTCCTTACTTAATAAAGGCGGTCCTTGTGGGGAAAGCTCTTACTGATTTGAGGGCAAGCATTAATTTGATTCCCCTTTCAATGCTCTGAAGAATTGGAAACTTATAACTCATGCCAAATCGGATGACTCTTCAACTTGTGGATCTCTCCATCAAAAGACTAGGTCGTATTGTTGAAGATGTCCATGTAAAAGTCTGACATTTCACATTTCTGGTGGATTTCATCATGGATATAAAAGAAGATCCTGAGGTGCCTTTGATCTTGAGATGACTATTTATGCTTATCGCTAGATCTGTTGTTGACATGGAGAATGGTAACCCTTAGATAAGCGTAGAGGACCAAAAGATGACTTTCAATCTTCTTGAGGCAATGAAGCATCCAAGATCAAAGGCTTTCTTTATAGTGGAGGCTATTGATCATGAAGCAGAAAATGTGGTGCAACAATTCACTATGCACTCTCCTCTTGAGAAACTGTATTCAATGCCATTGATTGTCTCACTAATGAGGAGGAGAAGTAACTAACAACTTGCTTGGAAGATCTTGATGTACTACAAGAAGTACCTTTGGGGGAGAATTCCTTTGAAGAGCTGAAAAAAGATGTTGTTGAGAAAGCCAAGGTGGAGTTGAAGGTCTTATCTTCTCACCTTAAGTATGCATTTTTAGAAGATAATGATGCAAAACTAGTGGACATAGTAACTCCTTGTCTCTTAAAGAAGAAGCTAAGTTGGTGGAACTACTCAAGAAGCACAAGGACGCAATTGGGTGGCATATATCCAACCTTAAAGGGATTAGTCTCTCATATTGCATGCATAAGATCATGATAGAGGTGGATGATAGATTGGTGAGGCAACCTCAAAGGTGACTCAACCCAACCATGAAAGAATAAATGTGTAAAAAAGTTTTCAAATTGCTTGAAGCCGAGATAATTTATCCTATCTCGGATAGTGCTTGGGTAAGTTTGATGCAAGTGGTCCCTAAGAAGGATGGCATGACGATACTTCATAGTGAGAAAAATGACCTCATTTCTACAAGAACCGTCACTGGTTAGAGGATGTGCATTGACTACCAAAAGCTCAATGATGCCACAAGAAAGGAACATTTTCCTTTCCTATTCATGGACCAAATGCTAGAGAGATTGGTTGGTAAAGCTACTACTGCTTATTAAAGGATGTCATTCAGGTTGAGCAATATCCCTGCCACCTTCCAAAGATGTATGTTGACCATCTTCGTCGATCTTGTGGAAAAATGCATTAAAGTCTTTATGGACGATTTTTTGTTTGGTTCCTCCTTTTAACATTGCTTGTCCAATCTTGAGCTAGTGTTGAAGCGTTGTGTGGAAACTAATCTCGTGCTCAATTGGGAGAAGTGTCATTTCATGGTCCAAGAGGGGATTGTCTTAGGGCACAAGATCTCATCAAGAGGGGTTGAGCTAGATAAAGTGAAGATTGATGTTATTGAGAAGCTACCTCCTAGTGTTTCATTAAAGACTTTTCCAAGAGAGACAAGTCATTGAGTAATTTGTTGAATAGGGATGCAATTTTCAAGTTTGATGATGAATGTTTGACAACTTTCAATTTTCTAAAGGATAAGTTCATCTCTGCCCCTGTTATTGTTGCTCCAAATTGGAGTCAAGATTTTGAGCTTCTGTGTGACACCATTAACTATGTTGTGGGAGCGATGCTAGGCGATGCTAGGGCAACATAGAAATAAGGTCTTCCACTTTATATACTATGTTATCAAGGTATTGAATGATGCACAATTGAATTATGCTACCGCTAAGAAAGAATTTCTTGCCATTGTCTATGCACTTGAGAAGTTCAAACCTTATTTGATTGGCTCTGACACCATTTTCATCGACCACTCTGCCATCATATATCTCTTGGCTAAAGTTGATCAGAAACCAAGGTTGATTTGATGGGTTCTCTTGCTGTAGGAATTTGATTTGTAAATTAAAGACAAAAAGGGCTGTGAAAATTTAGTAGTCGATCATTTTTCAAGATTGGTGAATGAATAGGTCACCCTTAAGGAGAATGAAATTTGTGATTAGTTTTCGTATGAGTTTTTAATGGTGGTGCAGGCTCGTCCTTGGTTTTCTGACATGGCAAACTTCAAAGTGGTGGGAGCTATTCTCGATGATCTCAATTGACACTAAAAGAAAAAGTTTACCATGAAGCTTGTCATTATATTTAGGATGATCCTCATTTATTCCAACTTGGAGTAAATAATCTTTTGCAAAGGTGTGCTTTCGAAGAAGAAGCCAAGAGCATCTTGTGGCATTATGATAATTTTTCACCTAATGGAGGACATTGTAGTGGTGAGAGGACAACTACAAAGGTGCTATAGTTGAAATTCTATTGGCCATCCATCTCCAAAGATGCTCATCCTGATTCTTAGTCATGTGATAAATTCAAAAAAAACAAAAATATTTCCAAGAGAAATGAGATGCCACTGCAGACCAAAAAGTATGTTCCTTCCATCCTTCTTCTCCAATGAATACATTTTGGTAGTAGTAGACTATTTGATCAAGTGGGTTGAAGCTATAACTTGTCAAAAGAATGATGCCAACATTGTAATCAAGTTCCTAAAGAAGAATTTTTTTTCAAGATTTGGCATTCTAAGACTCTTGATTAGTGATGGAGGGTTTCATTTTTGCAATGTTCAACTTCCCAAGGTCCTTCCAATACTATGGTGTGCACCACAAGATTGCTTATCATTATCATCCGCAAACCAATGGCCAAGCAAAAGTGTCGAACTAAAAGATCAAGAAGATATTAGAGAAGACAATAATCGCATCAAGGAAGAATTGGTCACATAAGTTGGATAATGTTTTGTGGGCGTATCGAACCGCATTGAAGAACCCAATTGGCCTCACTCCTTTGCAAATGGTTTACAACAAAGCTTTCCACTTACCAATGGAGTTGGAGCATAGGGCCTATTGGGCAATCAAATTTCTAAACTTTGGCCCATACAATCTATTGAGAAAAGAAGATTGAAGCATCTGGAGCTTTAAGTGTTGAGGATTCATACTTATGAGCCCTCAAATCACTACAAGGAAAGGGTCAAGGAATACCATGACAAGAAATTGATCAAGAGGGACTCTCATATTGATCAACAAGTCATCTTGTTCAATTCAAGATTGAGGTTCTTCCTTGGGAAGCTCAAAATGGCTAGGGCCATTTCTTGTGAAGGAAGTCAAATGGAACAATTGAATTAGTGGACTCTTCATCAGTTGAGCCTCAAACGTGCTGGGTAGAAATGGTAAGAGATTGAAGCCCTACCATGGTGGGAAAATTGAAAGATTGACTACCCTCATTCATCTTAGGGATACCTGAACACATTCAATCGTCAAGCTAATAACGTTAAAAAAGTGCTTACTGGGACACAACCCAGGATTTCTATCCTTTCTTTTGCTTTTTCATTGATTGTGAGTATGCTTTTCTGTTTTGGGTGTTTGTTCCTTATGATTGAGGATTATGGATTTTTGGTAACTTGCTCAACACATGCTTGTTTTGATAGGCAAGTAGGTTTTTTTTTTCTTCGAGGGTTAGCTAGCTTGGACTAGCTTTGGTGGCTAAGCTAATTATGCAGACATCTTAGTTGAAAATTATCTTCTGCATAACTAGCTAAGCTTGAACTTGTTGTACTAAGCCCAATTCTCTATTATTATAAATTTAGTTTTAATTTGCAAATATAGCTAAGTGCATGCATCTTGGGCTAAGCCTAATTCTAATATGTTGGAAATTAAAATGTTTTTTCTCTAAATTTGGCTAAGCTCGGGACCCATGGCGTGGGGGCCAAGTGTGTTAGGTCTAGACGACCATTCACACCTTAGATTTTGATGTTTACAAAAACTATAAAATGTTAATAATCTAATGAGTTGATGTTAAGTGGATAAGACCAACTTTTTGCTAAAGAACTTAATCATTATCTACATACCTTGTCCATACTTAAAGTGAAAAACGTTATGTTAAGATATAACTAGTGTCCAATGCAATTTAAAACCAATAGTGTCCCCTTGTTATGATAACCAGTGTTATATGCTAAGTGTGTTCAACACTCGTGTCTAGTTGGTATAAGTCTCTTACATACTCTTATATGTGACATCCAACGAAGTACGAAATGGTTATTCTAGCTGAAAAGGGAAGTGCACATATTCTCGCTCAAAATTCATTTTACCTCTCTTAAATTGAATTAATAATGTTAAAATTTAAGGCAAGGACATAATAGAAGAGAATAGAAGGTCTATATAGAACATTCCTTAATGGTCATTTTCGACAAGGACAAAGAGCACATGTTGTTGTCTGTACTTTTATTCATTTTCTCTCCAATCAGAGCGTGACATGTCGCCTCGCCTCCCAGTGTGAAACAATGGTCATTTCAAAGACTCAGTGCTAATCCTGTAACAAATCCTTCATCGAAGTCTATAAAAGGCAGTCTTTACTCAAAATCAATATATCGAAATATACCATAAAGAAATGAGAAAATCTCTGAAGTGAAACTCTGCAGAAATTGTTGGACGATACATTTAATCTTTCATTGTTTATCCTTTGCTAAGCAAAGTCACTTTTTACTTGAGCTTTATTGTTTATCCACTTATGGAGTGTTAATTGAATCTTTGCATTCATTCAAACTATTGTTTGTGAAAGCCAGGAGTAGCTTAGTGTTAAAAGTACTTAGGTTTTCTTAGATTCAGGGGGAAGTCTAAGATAGTCTCAAAAGTGGCTAGAAGAATACTTGTATAGTCAGGAGTGGTAGGACAACATATTTGTTTTGTAATCAAGTTTTTTATTAGTAAAACCCTTTATTATTGTGCAAAGTGTTGGATTTAAAGGAAGCTGCAAGAAGATTGAAGCAAGGATGACTTGAAGTTTTAGCTTTTTACATGCCCAATCATTTTGATGGCATTTGTAATTATCTAAGTGGCTCAAGTGCATTTCCTTATGATCCTTCATTGCATTTGCATTTTCATCCTCATGCATACATGTCTTTGATTAATTAACTAAAGTTTTTAAATGATTTTTCAAAGTTCATGTTTTCATGGTTGAAGTTTTAAAAAAATGAAAACTTACTGTTTTAATCGATTAACTCAGTATTTAATCGATTATGTGCTTTCATTTTAAATCTGGAAAAGGCATAAAGAACACATTAATCGATTACGGTGTTCTTGTAATCAATTACATAGTGTAAAATCAAAATCATGCATTACTGCTTTAATCGGTTGCCATTTACTGTAATCGATTATCATTCATTGTAATCGATTACATAAGCCAAAAAGAAAACAATGTTTTGCTGCTTTAATCGATTACATGTCGTAAGAATCGATTATTTTGTTCATAAACTTTTTTTCATAAAGTTGAGGAACGATTTAATCGACTAATTAGAAGCTTTAATGGATTACATAAGCAAAATAATGGATTACATCATTGATTTAATCGATTATTACTAGTTAAAACAGATTTTTAAAAGGCTTGTTGAGTCTGTTTTCTATAAATAGACCTTCTACGAATTCTTTAACATACATGAGCGAATTTCACAAAGCATACTAAGCTTTCTAAGAGTTCTAAAGATTGATTTCAGAGTGAAAAACACATCTTGTGAAGATCAATATTTCTGATTTTTTTTTCTAATGAAGATGTATTGAAGAAAAGAGTTTTTTAAGATAGTTATTCTAAGTATTAGAATTCATTCAACCTGGAATGTATGGTAATCCATTTTCGTTCTCATTCATTCATACATGAAGGATCCCAGGTTATGTCTATCTTGAATATTTATTTTTAAGAGTTTAATTGTTTGTTCTATAATTCTTTTGTGATAAATCAATTTGATTCTATCAAGCATTCTGGAGAAGGGTTCTCTAGAGGGTAGAACAGAGAAGTGTTCTCTGGTGAATGGTCTTAAAAATCTATAGGGTTTAGATTTTGATTCTTTGTCAGGGTTTGGCAAGAGAGACCTGTTGTAAATTGCTTGTAAAGAATATTTTGATTTAGTGAAAACTCTGACCTAGTGTTGTTTGGAAGACACTGGATGTAGCCTCCATGTTTGTGACGTGAACTAATATAAATTGTTGTGTGTTTGAATCTTTTTCAGTATATCTTTCATTATTCTTGATTGGAAATCAATTGACAATCAATAAGAGCTATTTCATTCATTACATGCAGTTAATGGTCATATTAGATTGAAATAAATTTGTTTTTGATTAAGAGTGTTTGTATGATACGATCCTTGTATTAATTCCTTAATTTGTTTTCAAGAAAAGTTTTAAAAGTTGGTAATAACAAATTCACCCCTCTTGGTTATTTGAAGAGTGTTAATTATATTTTCATTTGGTATCAGAGCTGGTTCTTGAAAGTTATTCAAGATCATTTTCTTTCATAAGAAACATGAACACTACTTGAATTAATTTCAAAGAGGGTGTCTCCCTAAATCGTCCAGCGATGTTTGAGGGAGAGGATTTTAGCTTTTGGAAAAATCGTATGAAGATTTTTATACAATCTAATGACCCGGGTGCATGGAATGCTATAGAAAATGGTCCCTTGGTCCCTATGAAAACTATTGATGGTAAATTGATTCCCAAAGATTGGGATGAAATATTAGATGCTGAGAAAAGAATAGTGCAATATGATTTTAAGGCTAAAAATATGATCACATCTGCACTTTCTTCTGATGAGTTTTTCAGGACTATTAGGTGTACAAGTGCTAAAGAAATGTGGTATATGTTAGAAGTTACTCATGAAGGTACAGAAGATGTACGAAGATCAAGGAAACACGCCTTGATTCATGAGTATGAGATGTTTGTAATGAATTCCACAGAGACCATATCTCAAATGCAAACAAGGTTTACTCACATAGTAAATCATCTTCTTGGACTTGGAAAGACCTTTGATGTTGAAGAGTTAAACATCGAAATTCTGAAATATCTTACAAGATCATGGCAACCTAAGGTGACAACTATCAAAGAATCAAAAGACCTCTCCAAAATGTCTATGGCTGCACTCTTCGGTAAGCTACTTGAATATGAGTTAGAAATGTCTCGATTAATACACTTTGATAATGCAAATAAAAAAAAAAATAGTATAGCATTAAAAGCTGCATCACCAAGTGTGGAGAAACTAGACGATTCAAGTGAAGAAGATGGAAGTGATGAAAACCTGAATCTAATAGTCAAGAGGTTCAGCAAGTTTATGAAGAGGAACAAAAAAAGAAAGCCATCAAAGTTCATCAACAAAAAGGACAACAACAACAATAAATCTACTAACTTCACATGTTTTGAATGTGGTAAACCTGACCACATCAAATCTGATTATCCTATCTTTCTAAAGAAGCAACAAGGTGAAAGAAGGAGTAGAAAAGAGACTTAGCCAAAGAAAGCATATATTGCTTGAGAAGATAATGAATCAACAACATCCGGATCAACTTGTGAAAATGAAGAAGAAGCAAATGTTTTTTTCACATCAACTCTAAGTGATGATGAAGAGTTCTCTAGTCCCGAATCTGAGGTAAATTCTGAATACGATCAAATTGTTGATGCATTTCATGATATGCATAGTGAGGCTCAAAAGTTAGCAAAATCTAACAACAAGCTTAAAGGAGATTTAAGATGACATATTACCAAACTTGTAGAAATGCAAAGTGATCTTTGAAAAGCTTTTTTTAAATTACAAGGCTAATGGGTGCACATGTCCTTCTTCCTCCTCTAAGATTGAAAAATGAAAATTATTACAAGAAGAGTTTGATGATTTCAAAAGAAGTTAAGGAGAAAAGTACATGTTACTACTTTCTGAAAATAGCTATTTGTTGATCTTTTGAAAAAGTTCTATAGAGGAAAATGCAATGTTGTTTGCGATTACGCAAATACGTTTATATGGCAAGTGCACCGATCGTTTAACAAGTAATAAAGAGTAAGTAAAGTATCGTCTCCACAGGGATTGGAAAGATTTCGCAATAATTGTAAAGATTATAATTGAACAAGAACAGAAAAAATACGCAAAAATAGTTTGGATGATTATGTGGATTGAGAATGAAAATTAAACAACAGTAAATTAAATTTAAGGAATTACCACTGAGAAGTAATTGTGGTCAGGCACACTCCCTTATAAGCATTACCTCCTTCAATTGACTGGATATTCTAACTTGAAGTTTACATAAGATAAATCTCTCCTATATTCATAAATCC
>PYAF01000141.1:44197-57323 GCA_007407185.1 Glycine tomentella | reverse complement strand
ATTCTTTTTATAAGACCCAAACTAAAATTTTGGCTTGGTTCTTTATATAAGAATCAATGTAGAGTGTCTCATTCAATGTTTTTCACCAAATCACCTTTAATATTAAGAGTCGTGTTTCTTAGTTCAATATTGTTAGTAAAATACATTCATATCTTAGGCTCTTTGTGAGTTTAATTTTGTATTAATTGTATAAAGAGGATTTGGAAAACTTACTTTGGGTATTTACATATATAACCAATAAAAATTAAAGCAACAAATATATTAATCATGAGAGAGACTAAAAGAATTAAAATTAATTAAAAAAAATAATAAGAGTATGTCTCGTTAGTACTAAGGATAATTATAGAAAAACATATAAATTCTAGACAAATTTAATACTACTAATTAAATCAAATAATTACACTGTACAAAAAATAATTAATTTTCTTAATTTTAATAATTAGTTAATTGAGTCTTATTAAAAAACCACACATGACGTAAACTGATTTAGTCATTACTGCCATTTTTTTTATCAGTTCATTACTACTATATTACATCACAAATGACGCGCATAAGCAAATCATTTCCCTATGGGAATAATTAGATTTGTTTATCATGCGGCTTCATTAATGTTTTTATTTATTGGAACCACGAGTGCTAGCTACGTGTTTTGTTAAAACGTCATGAAAAACACTGGAAAGAGCAACACGCGAAATAAGACAATTCTTGATTCACTGCACAAGATAGGGTTTGTGTGCAAATTGGTGGTCTGTTCGTAATTAAAATAACAAATTGATTTATTTTATTTTAGATATTGATTGATAATATATGTTTTTGGATTAGTTTAATTATTTTAAAAATAACTGTTTATTTTTAATAAGTTTCCAGGTGACCAGCTTTTTTTTTTAAAAAAAAAAATTATATTCTTTGATAAAGACTTGCCATTAAATTCTTCAGTTCCGAGGTCAAATTTGATTAGCTAAAGCCTAAAAGGTCAATATATGGAATGAGAAAATTATTATTATTCCCCTTAACCCTACTTGTTCATGATAGGCTAGCAACTGGAATTCTATATTCTTCATGATCTCCATATATCCTTCGAACATGTAAAGTAATCATGGTAAATCTTCCTTCGGAAAGAGACTGATCGTTAGTGATGTTTATATGACGGGCAAGGAATGTTTTAACTTCTACTGGTTCATGATAGGGTATTGAAATTCTAGATACGTAATTTGGACAAAATTAATGTTGGCAAGCGAAGCGTCCATATTAGTGGATAGACTGATCTTGATAAATAAGATACAAGTTGGCTTTTAAGACCTAATTCAAAGCAATCAAATTATATATTAATTAAAAATAAATTTAAAAAATTGGTATAGTTTTTCTCTGTTTATTGCCAGTGGACGTGTTGCCTCTTTTTGCTACAATTTTTATTCTATTGTTTGGTTGGATATAGAAAGGAATTATGAGGAGATATATACGACACTAAGGGAGAGGATGTAATATTTCTCTTTTGTGTTGGGTAACAGAACAACTTTGTAGTTACCTGGGATAGGTATCCCTGGTATCGTATATCCTCTTTTTTACTCCTTTTATTTCTAATGATAAGTAGTCGTTTCAAAAAAAATAATCAAGAAAACAATATATATATATATATATATATATTTGATTTGTTTATCAATTTTCCTTATATTCTCCTTATAATAATTAGAAGGGTGTGCAACAAATTCTTATTTCTCAACTTCTACTTTATTCTTAATTAGAGTTTCTTCTTCTTTGTTTACAATTGCAGGTTCTATTGTTTGGAATTATAGAGAGAAAACAACCAAAAAAGATTTCAACAAAAAAATTAGTTTCCATGTCAAAGTTGTCCAAATCTTGGAATGCGTAGATGCAATTGTAGATGCAGTTCTTTTAGATAGAGATATCGCTTGCCTTATGGACACAACCATTTTAAGAAGATTAACAACTAAATGTTGTTGATGTTGCTACTATAATTTAATTTTATGAAGTCATATTTTTATTCATCTTTCTGTAAGAATCAACTATAGAGTTATTTGGGCAAAAATTAATAAATAATATAATTTAATTATAAAATTAGCAAAATGGGGTAAGGGGTTACTTATTTAGGGATTTGGTGTAACCCAACACGTCCAAGCTAGGCGTGTTTAAACATGCCCTAGTCAGGCGTGTTTGGGCCACCATATTGCCTATATAAATCCCACAAATTTGACAGGGTGCTACCATTCTGGGTTCTGTGTAAACGTGATTCTGCTTTGTCTGAGGTGAAGCACTATTTGGGGTAACAGTTTGCCTATATAAAGCGCAGTAATTTGTGAAGTGAAGTGCTACAAAGAAGTAAGTTGTTCATTAAACAATTTTACATATTATTTAGTGAGTTAAATTTTTTTAATTAGAAAATTGTTAGGGCCATATGAACTTGTTATCGACATACATGTTATGTTAAATGTGGTTTAGGGCTTGGTTTAGTGTGTTGTGTTTACATTTTAGGGTTTAGGTTTAGGGTTGACATTGTGATTGGGGTTTAGGGCTTGGGGAACAGACGTAGGGTTTAGGGGTTCTGGCTTAGGGTTTAGGGCTTGGGGAATAAACGTAGGGGTTAAGGGTTCTGGCTTAGGGTTTAGGTCGTATGTGGTGATTAGGGTTTAGGGCTTGGGGTACACACCTAGGGTTTAATGGTTACGACTTAGGGTTTAGGTCGTATGTGGTGATTAGGGTTTAGGGCTTGGGGTGCACTCCTAGGGTTTAAGGGTTCTGGCGTAGGGTTTAGGTCATATGTGGTGATTAGGGTTTATGTCTTGGGGTACAGACCTAGGGATTAAGTTGTTGTGTAAACAAGACCACTTCTTTATGTCTTTGTGCCTTTGACAATATTGACTTTCTTTCACCATCTAGTGATTTACTGGGACTAACTACATGTCTAGAAATCTCAGTTTTACCAGTTTGGGTTAAAGATGTATGGTCTATGGAATTCAGTTTAGTTTTAGGGTTTAGTGTGTTAGTGTTCAGTTGTTAGGGTGTGTGGATATATGGGCTAGGGTTTAGGGTGTGTTGATAGGTGGGATAGGGTTTAGGAGGTGTAGTTATGTGGGTTAGAGTGTGTGGTGGTTGTATTATGGCTGTTGGTATAAGGTTTAGGGTGTGTTTAGTGTTTAGGGTTTGTGTTTCATAATTTAGGGTTTCGGGTGTTTGTGTGCTTCAGACGTTTATTTATGTTGATGGCAGGAAATGAGTTCAAGTGATGCGGAGGTTGTTCGTGTGGTGCTATTTTTCAATGGAAGGAAAATTGAAGGGGGAAGAGGTGTTGTCATTGAAGGGGAGAAAAGGATGACACTAATCAACCGAAATGCAACATTAAGTGATTTGCATCAGAAGATATGTCCAAAATTAGGTCTGGATGACAAAACTTGTATCACTTTGCTGACGACAAGAATATGGCATCAAGATCAATACATGGGGTTTCCAATACAGGATGATGAAGAATTGGAAATGGTGATTGAAGAATTTTTTAATCAGGCACGGAAGAATTTTTTAGAGTTGTATGTGGATTACACCATAGTACAGGAAGCTGTTTTACCTAGGAGGTCAGTTGCTTGTAATTCTGCATATATTGCATCATCATATGGTGCTGTAGGTGCAAACATGTCTCAGGAAGATTCACATGACCCAACTTGGGTTATGGATGACGATGAAGATGATGACGATGATGAAAATATAGCGATGGAAGATCGTCTTCTTCAGGAGGATGCCAGTGCGTCCGATAATGATGAAGATGTTGGTGTGGATGCGAATGCATTCCAACAACACACTGATGTGGGGTCGTCTGAAATGCGGTACTGTGCGGGTGTTGGACCGACACAATCAGAACAACCTGTTGAAGGTAAGTTACATGACTTAAACCCTAAGTGATTTCGTATAATAGTTGTTCATCTATATATTATAGTATTTTAGTTTGCAAACCTATGCTTATTCATGTGTCTTGTATTTAAAGGCGGTGCGGTTATTCTTTTTTGGGATGGAATTCCACATTACACATATATCGATTGGAATCACCCAAGCGAAGAAGATTGTATTGCCGGTTCAGCTTCAGGATCGGGTTCAGTCCAAGGTCTCTGGCAAATAGGGGACGATTTATTTGTTGAACAGGAATTTTCATCCAAGAAGGAGGCACAAATTGCAATTAAGAGGAACCTAATGAGGGAGCATCAAGAAGCATTTGTGGTTGAGAGCAAGCCTGGCAGGTTTGCCATGAAGTGTGTTGCTCACAAGGATGGTTGCCCTTGGAGGGTTAGGGTGTATAAACCAATGTACGGTGAGAAGTGGGTGGTTTCAAGATGGGGTGGAAAACACAATTGCCTCAATGACCGTATATAACAGGATCATAGACAACTTAATGTTGATATCATTGCTTCACTTGTAGTAGGTATGAACTCAGAATTTGTGCTTTATATGAAAAATATTAATTTGTGTTAAGGTTTGTCGTTAATGTCTATAAGGAGGAACCGGGCGTGTCAATTGCATTGGTTCAGGAGAGGATCACCAACAGCTTTGGATTTAAAGTTTCCTATTGTAAGGCATGGTATGCGAAGCAGAGAGCGATGAGAATGATTAATGCAAATTGGGAAGAATCTTATGCATATTTGCCGAGGTGGTGCAACTACATGTTTCGTTTTTCACCAGGTTCTTTTTTTGATATTCAAACTAATGATTATTTTGTGGCACATCGATTGGTCCGAGGGAAGCGTGTGTTTCAGCGAATGTTTTGGACTTTTAGACAGTGTTGCGAGGCTTTTAAATTTTGCAAACCCATCATTTAAATTGATGGGACTCACTTATATGGCAAGTATAAAGGAAAATTGTTGATCGCCACGACTCAGGATGGGAATAATGAATGCCTGCCACTGGCATTTGCCATTGTTGAGGGGGAGAAGTTGGAAGCTTGGGAATATTTCCTTGCTAACATTCACTTCCACATAACCCAAATGCAAAATGTATGCCTCATTTCATATCAGAACCAGAGCATTATATCTGCAGTGCAGAATCATGCTGGTTGACAACCAACTTTTGCGCATCACATTTTCTACCTTCGTCATATTGCCAGTAATTTCAATCAAAGATTCAAGAGTGCAAGATTGAAGAAGAGCCTCATGACTTTGGGTATGTTCACAATTATTTGTAATTTAGTAAGATTCAAAAATGTCCTATAGAAATATTATGCACCATAAACAGAACAGCCGATGGGATAATCAACCTACTTCAGTCGACAATCGTCCTCACACATGATGCATTGTTATATTACAACGGAAGTTGGAACATACCACAAAGAGGCAATTTTGTGGGTTATTCCTTTACTGGAACAAAGCCAATCTGATTTGAAATTCCTTTTGCATGCACCATTGAAACACTGAAGGCCGTCATCAAGTAAGTTGCGCCTGTTAGGGTTCCCCCTAATGGAATTCACATGTCATAGGTGGTAAGAAAAATGTTTTTTCGTCATCCAGCACATGCACAATACTCAGACACCACAATCCAATATGACATAAAAGAGTTGGTAAGCGATGAAGACGTTTTGAGGATGCTAGCGAAATCCAACTACTGGAAACGTCTTTGTCCAATTGAAATTTTAGCCATTTTTAACAAACCACAAATCTAGATGGAATAAGACATGTACGCCGAAGATGTTGTTTTTTAATTATCCTTCTAATTAAAAATTTGTTATGAATTCGTGGTGTTGACGACATATGTAATTGTTAGGGTTTGCAGGGTTAACGTCGTTAAATAATAGTTAGACCCAGCATGCTTAACATATATGTCACAAACAAGTGTAGTTTACGAAATACAATCGATTACAATACAACACAAAAAATTAAAAAAACTAATTGCGAATAAATCAGAGTGACGGTGGTGGCCACGACAAATGACATGCCTGACGATCAGGTTGCCTTCATCTTCGTGGTCGCTGAGAATTGTCTGGCTCGAACGGGGCTGCCTGAGAAGGGCCTGCCTGATAAGGGTCTGGCTGAGACAGACCTGCATAAGAAGGGCCTGCCTCATACGGATGGACATAAGGAGATCGACATGCTATGCCCTGCTCTGCATATACCAGCATAGGATGCTCAGCAGCTTCGGTGACATATGGTGAATGTGGTTGTCAATCCGCACAGGCTGATGCACTATAATCCATCTGTGAGAGCATGTCGTCGATGTTTGTATTAGTCCAGTTGGGATCAATGTTTATCCCAGCACCGAACCCAACATCTACATCTGCATATGTCATGCAGTAATAACATATGCGACATGGGTCTGCAAGTGGCCCGGTGGAGGCATTTGGGCTTCGGTACTGAAATCGGCGTAGTCCATGCCCCCATGCCCCCCTGCGCAGTAGCCTCGTAATATACGGGCTGTGTCCCATATGTCGATGCAATAACAGGAGGCCTATAGTAACCCTCGGTGCACGGCCTAGGTCGAACAATGGGCTCAGGAACCTGCTGCAGCAGTCTCCGTCGACGCTCTAGCCCACGACCCTCTTTTCTTCAACGGCCAACTGCAACTTAAAGTTCTGGGTCCTCCTGAAGCTAGAATTCGGGAGCATGTGGGCCTGCCTCCTCCACGCGACAGCTATCGGCGAAGACAGACATTAAGCGACCGACCTCCTCACTCGCCCAATCGAAATCGAAGTCCTCCTCCCTATTGGGGCTAGTTGTCATGAAGTACAACGCCTCCAGCCCATCAACCTACAATTTTAAATATACACACATAAGTGTCAAGTATGTCATGTACCATAATTAATTTAAATAGACAATTGAGGATGTGAAAAAAACTTTACGACCGGTCTTCGCGCCCTTCTTTGTGATGAACCGCTTCCCGTTTTCTCTGTACCAAACCATGTACTCATGGTGTGGTGATAGCAACCCCTGAATCAAGGGGGGAAGCTCAATGTGCTGGTCCCTAGTCTCCCATCACATAATAAACGGTCTAAGTTTACGAACCCAGTTGTCTTCTCATTTACCGCGAAGTGAAAGGTCATGCACACCCTTCAGCTTCCTGGGAGCACGTGGGATTGGCTGATCCTTCCCGAATTGGCGCATGCATCTATCCGGTTGGGAATATTCAACTGTGTGGAAGCATATAATAGGAGTAGTTGTCATCCACAGCAGTCGCTGATGGTCAGATGCACCAAGAAAGTCAAAGTCCCCATATGGTTGCCATATGACCTGCACAGAACAAAATAACACATCATTATGTAACAGCATGTTCCACAAATGCAAACGTACAGTAATTGAAAAACTACTATATGTACCTCGTTTCGAGTAAGGGAGTCGAATGCCATCCTATACAAGACCAGTTCATGCGGTTTAAACCGGCCTAAAGCGTTAAACCTAATTTCAAAATAACTAATGTTAGTATACTATAAGACTTCATTGTTACAATTGTAAACAAAAACAACATATTGTCACACATACCGGTGTCTGAAATGCCAATCTGGTTGTGTAGGCAGCGGAATAGCTGGAGCAATTGGTGGGAATCTCAGCCACGCCCACACCTGAAGAAGCATATGACACCCACCAATGTCACTCCTGGCTGGATCTGTACACTCACACAATTGTCTAAACAAATGTGCAAGGACAGCTGAGCCCCAGCTATATTGACCGATGTCCAAGAAATCCCCTGCAAGCAACGACATATATCGTGTTGCGATCATGCTACCTCTAGATCGGTTGCTCAGCAGCCATGATCCAATAAGCTGTGCAATGTGGGCCTTCGTGAACCGCATCACGTGAACCAATTCGGGAACCACCTCACCCCAATGTGCAAAATGTCTATCAAAGAAAGACAGGCGCAAATATCCACCTCTCAACTCGGTGTCCTCCTCAGGTTCGTGACCAAACACCTCCTCAATGACGGTCGCCCAATCGGCAATCGTCACTCCAGTAACCAGATTGCCCTCCGTGGGCAATCCCACAATACCAGCCACGTCTTCCAACGTGATGGTCATCTCACCCTGCGACATGTGGAAGGTGTGAATTTCTGGCCTCCATCGTTCAACCAGAGCAGTAATAAGCGCAACATCCATCTAAAAAAAATTATTAAACAAGTTCATTTATAAAATTAACCAGTCTTTACTCATTTCATAATTGCATGGTTGCATACCTGAATATGTCGTATGTGTGCGACATGAAGAAACCCAGCTTCGCACAACATGTCACAAATGACATTGGGTATATCGTCCGCATCTGGTCCACCAGTCAGTTTGTCACGTTGAGTCTTCAATACTTGGTAGGCCACCGTTCCACACAACTTGTGAAACACGCGTGCGCTGAATACGCCTACACAAAGCACCCAACTTGTATGGGGTAGGGACAACATAGGCAATCGGATCCATGGGCTCACACTCATGATCGGATCAGATCGCGATGAAGATGTGGAGGATGAATCAGCCATCTAATCAGTATCTTTATGTACAAAAATTTAAAACCATGGTAAACAAAATATTAACTATTAACAAATCATTCAAACAAAATTTTCTTATATATCAAAAACATTAAACCAAAAACCCTAACACAACATAAGCCCTAAAGCTAAACCGGAATCCGTAAACCCTAAGTAAAAAAACATAAGCCCTAAACCCTAATGACAACATAAGCCCTCAAACTAAACCGTAATCCAACACAAAGCTTGAAACATCCCACACCTCAACCCTTTTTCTGTTGTGAGTATGATTTCAATTGTTTTATGTGTTTGTGTCCACTTTGATTTAGTATTTTTCAGGTTGATTCTATCTGTCATCATCACAGGCTTTTTCCCATCCTATAATCCAATAATTGTTCCTAAACAGACAAGTATTCCTAACGGTCCTGTTCAATGTAACTAGCTTGCTATCACCAGAGATAATCAAAAAACCCAACTTTCAACTGGTAAAACTGAGATGTCTTTGAGGAGGAGAAAATGAGATTTACTCAACTCCAAGATGACTATGTCAAGTCTGAAGCTTTGCTTAAAGCATCATATCGGCATAGACAATAGCTATGTGAACAGGTCTCTAATGTCAAGGCCATGCTCAATGAAATACAAAAGCAATTAAAACATCATGAGTTGGACACCTTGAAGATAGAGACTCATCTTCGTCATTTCAAAAGGAATATAATGGACATTGATACAACGTTCAAGGAAAGAGTTGAGAAAATAGAAGTGGCAAGCAAGCAAAGTGAAGAGAGAAAAGCAAAGAAAATTGCAGCTAAGGAAGTGTTTGCCAAGGCAAAACTTGAATTGGAAAACTAATTACTCAATATTAGTGAAGTCTATGTAATACTCATTAGGTTATTCACTACCATAAACCCTAAACCGGAATCCATAACCCCTAAGTCTGTAACCGAAGACCTAAACCCTAATCACAACATAAGACCTAAACCCTAAACCGGAATCCATAAACCCTAGGTGTGTAACCCAAGCCCTATACCCTCATCACAACATAAGACCTAAACCCTAGACAGGAATCCATAAACCCTAGGTCTGTAACCGAAGACCTAAACCCTAATCATGACATAAGCCCTAAACCCTAAACCGAAATACGTAAACCCTACTCACAACCCCAGACCCTCAACGCTAATCACCACATAAGACCTAACCCTAAATCGGAACCCCTAAACCCTAGGTCTGTACCCCAAGCCACAAACCCTAATCACCATGTAAACCCTAAACCCTAAACCGGCATACGTAAACCCTGAACCTAAACTGGATTACATAAACCCTAATCGCTACCCCAGACCCTCAACCCTAATCACAACATAAGCCCTAAACCCTAAATTGGCACCCATAAACCCTAGGTCTGTACCCCACGCCATAAACACTAATCACAATGTAAACCCTAAACCTAAACCGAAATACATTACCCAAATCATTAGCCCAGGCCCTAAACCCTAATCACAGCATACGACCTAAACTCTAAACAGGAACCCCTAAACCCTAGGTCTGTATCCCAAGCCATAAACCCTAATCTCCATGTAAACCCTAATCCCTAAACCAAAATACGTAAACCTTAATCACTACCCCGGACCCTCAACCCTAATCACACCATAAGCCCTAAACAGGCACCCATAAACCCTATGTGTGTACCCCAAGCCATAAACCCTAATAACAATGTAAACCCTTAACCTAAACCGGATTACATAACCTTAATCACTAGCACAGGCCCTAAACCCTAATCACACTGTAAACCCTAAAACTAAACTGGAATACCTACAACCCTAATCACTAACCTAATATCTGTGTCGCTAACAAGTTCATAAGGCCCTAACATTTTTTAATTTAAAAATATAACAAACTAAATAATATGCACAATCAGTTAAATCGACTTACTTGTCGGTAGAGCTTCGAATTCGGCAAGGCTTCGCTTCAGAGGAAATCAACACCCAAGCTCTAGAGAGAAGACAGAGTAATTTCTAGAGAGAAGGTGGAATGGTAAAATGTCATTTTCAAGGGCTATATATATGCATTGGGTGACCTAAACATGCCTAGCTTGGGCGTGTTTAAACACGCCTAGGCAGGGCATGTTTGGCTACCCCATTTTGCTAAATGTTGGCTCCTTTGCCCCATTTTGCTAATTCTATAATTAAATTATATTATTTATTAATTTTTGCCAGTTATTTGATTTATGTGTTGACAATTTAGTGTTGAAATTAATTTAAATTTTGAATGTACAATTTTATTTGTATTGTTTAATTGAATATATATATATATACATATATATTGGAATTAATTTTAAAAACTAAATAATAAAAAATTGTGAAGAAATAGTGAGAGATTTGCAAGGGATATTACGCAACATATAGCGAGGAACAAATTACGAGGGATTTTCAAGGGAGGAGGAGGAATGTATGTTGTCCCTAATTAGCGAGGGAAGGGCATACATGAGGTCATACTTTAGCGAGGGATTAGTGAATCGGGTCTTTTGTAGAACGACTCATCCACGATTTAGCTTCAAAAAAGGCAAACGAGGGGAATGGGCTTACTGCCATGCCATGGTTTAAGCTTTAGGCTCCATAGACAAAACTTTTTTTTAGGTATTAGGGAGGGGAGGACATTGATAAGCTGCTAGCATATAGTATTTTTTAGGTTAATTTTATTAGTAAATAAGTAGAAAATGTCAAATAAATGATAGATTAAAGTTAAATTTCATTACTTTTTGTTTCTTGTTAATAATAATAATTATTTTGTTATTTAAGAGCAAATAAAAGAAGAAAATATGCAAGAAAAGGAGCAATTGGAATGTGCAGTCCACGCCACTCACGACAAAACTGGCGCCAATCACGCCACAAACTCTGGAAGTTCACGCTGATCGCACTAGGACCGCGCTACCTGCGCCAATCACTCTGGACCTTAGCGCGAGTCGCGCCAAAATCGCGCTGGTCGCGCCACAAGCACTGGACGGTCACGTGATCCGCGTGAAATTGGCGCCAACCGCGCGGACATTACGGGAATTTCAAATTAAAGATTAAAGATAAGATAAGATCAATAGGCTTTTAGGGTTAGCAAACCTAGCTATAAATAAGGAAGCCACAGAATGTTTTATGTAACGCCCCAATTCACTTATCAGGGTCATTACCAAACATACACCACAATTAAACAGATAAGCAATCAGAGTTTAAGCAGTTTGGAAGTATATTCTAAAAGTGACATCCTCAAATGTCATCTGTATAACACTGTACACTATAATATGGTGAATATACATAAAAGTTTCTCTGTACAGTACAAAACTATACAATATCCTCTCAGGGTACATCAAAATACAAAACCAAAGGCTAAATACAAAGCATCAGAGCATAAGCTCATGTTCTCTAGCCTAAGGTGTCCATCAGCAGCTAATCCTGCATAGGCTTCTTGTCTTGGGATCTCTCTGCTACTCTGGAAGAATCACCTGCAAAACATAGCCCCACACAAGGGGTGAGATATAAATCTCAGTAAACTCAGGGCCCTTGAAGGTATTTCCTTCCCCTGGTTCACTGACAACACATCTATATATATATATATATATCAACCACAATCACAATCATCATTAGTGAATCACTCAATCAATCATCCTGCACAATACACCTGATCACAATCAGGCTATACACATCCATCAGCCAACACCAAGGCATACTCATGGCATAAAGCCATTCATCACATCAATAACTATCATGCAGAGGCTACATCTAAGTATATAGGAACATCTCCTCACAGGGAGGCTACCTCTATATCCTCGGCACATCTCCTGCATGTATCCCTAGCGGAGGCTTCCTCTGGATATATAGGTACATCTCTATCTCGAGGCTTCATCTATATATCAGGTACATCTCCTTTTGGTGAGGCTACCTCTGTGTACATAGGTACATCTCTTATCACGAGGCTACCTCTATGTATCACAGGGCCATCTCATCCTCTAACACAATACAATTGCCTGGGGAGGCTACCTTTGTGTATATGGGAACATCTCCACGTAGGAGGCTACCTCCATATCACAGGCTCATCTCTCACCAGGTCTTTCTCAATCTCAATCATCTATCCTACTACAATAGAATACTATTCAAGCACAACATGCATAACCAGGTTTCACATTCCACCAGGCATGCCACAATCAATCACATCATAGCCATGCATATTAATTCCCTATCACAGGGTTCAGTTCACATTTCAAGCATAACAGATTGATACATCTCAATCTCCCTCTTATAGGGATCAGAACATCAAATACACATCAATTTCCCTTTCTCAGGGAGCAAATACACAGCAGTTCCCTTTCTCAGGGATCAAGCACCTCAATTCCCTTTCTTAGGGATCAAACACATCAATTCCCTTTCTTAGGGATCAAATCATCAATCACAACTCATAACCCTACATCACAATCACCCATCTCTGGGCTCAGATCAAATATAAATCATCAGCTACCCCTTCATAGGGTTCAGACAACATCTACCAATCATTCACAGCATCATACATGTTCCTCTACTAGCATATACACATATCATAACCATACTCCCAGTGGATATATGGTGGAACACAGCAGAGGATACACAAACAAGAACCAAGAGCTTACCTGCTCTAGACAGATCACCGGCTCTCCCGGCCTCGTGGTCAACACCACCAGAGC
>PYAF01000141.1:19882-44097 GCA_007407185.1 Glycine tomentella | reverse complement strand
ATTATACAGAACTTGGATATTATGTATATGAGATTTCCCTGAGTATTTTTGTATATTGTTATTATTGTTACTCTGCCTAAAGCTTTGCTATCTGTCTTATGTGTGAGATTGTGATAAACTGGATCAGCAGGGGCGTGGTTTTATGGTTCTGTTATGTGTTTCCATACATAATGTATCAAGAAAACGATCCTATGTTTCCTCTGAGCCATTTAATGGATATTTTATACGCTAATCTGATATTATTAATGATAACACGTCGGAGGCCTACGGGGTGTTACAGTACAAGTGATCATCTGATCCTCAACAGGATCCCTCTCAGCCTAATCCAGGCTACAGAGCCTCTACAAAGACTCTGGTCAGGCTAATATAAAGCATGTCCCTGCTTACAATAGCCTAAAACCAACTTCTCATTATCATCAGTTTCAACTCACAAACATCATCTATACACTCTCATGAGCGACTTTGTCAACTGCTCTAAGGTCCAGACTAGTCAAATAGTCAACCTTTTATCTCTGCTCATACAGACTCAGAGCCAAAATCAAACTTCATCAGTAACGATGATTCAAGACTCTAACTTTCTCAAAACAACCCCCTGAGTATAAAACTCTACAGGGTCCAAGCCTGATAACGGCTCTAACACCTCCAAAAACACCCCTCAAGATAACCCCAAAACCCCGAAATCCAATACACAGAACCAACGGTTAGAGCTCGAGTTTCTTACCTCTGTGAAGTCCAGAAACACCAGGGAATCACTTTCCCTAAGGTAACTCGCTCAATCAAGGCCTCCTTCGCCTCTGGGTCTCAAACTCTCAGGGGTTCTCTCAGAGAAATCAATCTCACTGTTTCTCGCTCTTTCTCGAGAATCAATCGGGTTTTTCTTTCCTCTTGGGGCTCTGATCACTTTCTCAGTTGGGTCAGAAGTGTTTAGGTGAACGATGGAGAAGGTATGAAGCTCTGAAACTCATTAATGGCTTCCTCTCTCACTTTCCTCTTCCATTTTCGTTCCCAAATGACCTTATATATATAGGCCTGCCCGAAGTCCCGTGCGGATCGCGCCGCTCCCTGTGCTGATCGCGCCACATCTCAAACCTGGCGCGGATAGCGCCATATCCCACGCTGATCGCGCCACATGCTCGGGCCTCCCACGCTCTTGGCGTGGCCTTCCACGCTACCAGCGTGGAACTCCAGAGGAAAGTCTGGTTTCTAGGGCACTTCCCACGCTGTTGGCGTGGACTCCACGCTATCAGCGTGGCATAGCAGAGCCAATTGCCCTTGTTCTAACATCCCGCGCGGATCGCGCCGGACTCCGCGCGGTTCGCGCCAACTGTCCGAAACAATTTTCTCTCTTGTCTTAAGCTGCCTTTTAGGGATTATCAGGAATAATTAGATTTCCTTAATCACTAGAATTAATCTAGTACTTAATCTCAGACTTAAACCTAATCACAAGGCTTAATCCAAGCTAAATCCTAGGTTTAAAATCCAAGCTAAATCCTAAAGCAAAGATTGCAGGGTTTGATTACTATTCCCCTCTGTATTGTATCTCATCTACTTCCTCATCTTTTTATTGAGCTAGACATAATTATGTCTAGCTAATTCCTTCTTGATTGTAGTAAAGGCCAAAAGCCAATGTGAACTCTTGTGTGGATTGGATTGATATTAATGAATATTATTATGATTGTTTCTCTTTATCTTGTTTTTCAAATCTAAATTCCATTGATAGAATTGATCACTCTATTAGAGGTACTAAGGGCTATAATTCACAATAGGGATATTGGGGTTTTAGTTTCTGAAAGCGATAAAGTGACAATTTGACATTACCTAGGGATAGGGATGAAGGATTGCAAAGTTTTTATATGCCAGCTTAAAGCTTAATCTGAAAGGGTATTACTAAGGAATTAGAATTCTTAATTACAGTTAAAGGATTAAAAAGACCGAGGAATCTGGATTTAACCAATTAATTAAGGTATATCTTTGAGTAGTTATAGTAATTGAAATTAATTATCAATTCAATTAAACAAGTAGGGATCAGAGGTGGATGTGCTTTTACCGCAATTATTCTTCATTACTGCATAATGTTCTTTTTAATTAAAATTTAATTCTGTGTTTCAAATATATTCAAAATTACAACACAAACCAAAAATCAATTTTCTTTCTATTTTTATTTCTTCCAATTTTAAGATAACAATTACAATTACCTTAGTGCCTCAATCCTCGTGGAGACGATACTCTAAATTATTACCTGAACGATCGGTACACTTGCCGTGAGTTACGCATCAGTTTTTGACGCAACAGACACCACTAATGATGGCGATGGAATTAGCGATAGATTAGAGAGGGGAAAATCCAGGTGTTCCACAATAACAATATCATCATTCAGTGATGCAGGTATGAAAGGAGGAAGAAAAAACACAGTGAGGGGGAGGAAAGAAAACATAGCAAGGGAAAACACTGGGCATAAAGAGTTTGTGAATTCACAAGGTCATTTGTCAACGTATTTCTTCTCAAAATTCCCTAATTAAAGTAGGGATGAAGATTTGTGGAAAGTCTTTAAGCGATGGGGCAAGGCGTTCAAAGTCTTTGTTCCTAAAAAAAGGGACAAATGGGGAAATCGGTACGAATTTGTGAGGTTCCTTGATATTCAAAATGAAAAGGCTTTGGATATTGAGGTTTATAATATTTGTATTCATCCTACATGCCCTCCAGGTTTAAGAATAGAACAACTCCTGAAAATCAAATAGGGTATCATATGAGAGATACAAAGGGCAAACAAATAAAGGAAAATCATCCAAGGATACCAATCAAAATAGAAAAAGGGGAAACATCCCAACTGAAAAGGAATTATGTGCAAGCACTTAAAGAGGGGTATAGGGGAAGGTAATCTCAAGTGGCATGAAAAGAAACCTGCACAAACAAAAACAAGGGACCAAAAGTGGTGGAGACAGTAAGAGCTAAATGTTAAAGTTGTGAATTATGAATGGTTAAGAGATTGTTTTGTGGGAAGATTGAAGGATCTTTTATGGTTTGATTGGTAGTTTAGGGACCATGAAACTAAAATATTTAGGTGATGATCTTGTGCTTATTATGGGACTCAAAGAAGAAGTGATAAATAAAAAGAGAGGGAGAGAGGAGGGGTTAGGGTCTATGTTCCATTCCATATAGAAGTGGGCTCCAAGCATTCCAACAAGAAATCAACTTGCATGGATAACAAATTGGGGAGTTGCATTGCATCTATGGAATGTTACGAGCTTGTAAAGCATTTGCCCTTCAATGACTTCATCAAGTTAGAATAGGAACCAACAAACAAGAAGAGACTCAATTATATTAGGGTTCTTGTCAAAGTGTCATCACCTCTATTGTGCTTCATACATAATAGGCAAGTGAATGGAGTCTAATTTGTAGAAATGAACAGTAAATATAAAAGTTATCATATCCAGAGAGAATATATGCAACATAAAGGGAATCAATAAATTTTTACACACATTCACTACAACAATTCATTATGCAAATGTGTGGAGTTTCAGGTTTTAGAAAAGAAATGTTTTGTTGTAGCGAGGAGTCAATTCATTATGGCAAAACTAGATTGTTTTGCTTTTCAAACAAAACTTTTGGAGCGAAAATGAAATAAAATAGATTAAAATGTTGCTGAGATGAAATCCATAAAATTTTTCATATCAAACACGTTCCTAATCAATCTTCAAGTTCAATGCAACCAAGATCCAAACTACAATAACTAATCCTAACCCTGTAGCAATTAATCCATGAGTTTCAAGCCAAATCCTTGATTCCTTAGGAAATTTAAATTTAGAAACTCAAAGTTAGATAAGTGAATCTCTGCAAATGCAAGTATTTGATCCATTCCTGGCATCAAAGCCTTGCACAATTTCAATTTAGATATAGGATTTGAACTTGTTTTCACCTAATCCAAATCCCAAAAAGCCAGTATGATCACTCCTAACATGCATCTAAGCATAAAATTGAAATATGATCATAGAGATTACATACTTGAGTTCTACTTCAATCACTCAACAATTGTGAAATTTAGCTGATTTGTATCATGATGGATCAAAATAAAACCTCAAAAGAGCAACAATGGAGGAAAAGAGAGAAAGAGAGAATAGAGTTCAAGATTTTATTTCATAGGATTCACAAATGAACCAAAAGTCTCTTCAAATGATGTTACAAGCTCTTTAAAATAAACCTAAGATTTCATTAAAGGCTGACTCGCTAGGGCTACTTCCTGTTAACTCCAAGGTCTCAAGCTTTGCAGAATCGTTGTAGCGAGGCTTAACTTCTTGTAGCAAATCTTCATTATTTTTAATTGATTAAGGGTCTTGTTTCGTGTGGTGAAAGTGCATCTCATTATGGAAAGATCATCTTTGCAGTTCTTCAATCTTGGACAAAATTCGTTCTTGTAACATCCAATTTACACAAAAACATCAAAAACTATATTTTAAGTTTCTACAACCAGTTTATACACATTAACAAAAACCTATATCATCAACAAAATTTCTGAAGAAAAGCTAGGATAATTGCTCACAAAATCTTGTGTGGAAAGCAATTACCAACCCCAACCAATCATTGTCAACAAACATGTTATCTTCAACTAAGACATCCACCTCATTTGTATTCTAGAAGAAAGTTTGGATCGAGGTTGCACATGCAAGTGTTCATTATGGGGATGGCACAATTTGAGCGAAGAGGTCTCTTTTGTTGTGAGTGAGGTTGGTGTAGAATTCATATCCTTTACATTATAATGCCCATCAGATTCCTTAGATGGTAAAGGAGAAGATGATGATGATAGAGGAGTAGGCTTGATAAGTGCCATATTTTATTTATTTTCAGGATTATAATGCTAGCATTTATCTTTTGATTTCATTAGTTATCTTATAAACTCCACTTAATTCTAGTTGTTTAATATTTTGTACATTTATAAATGTTGTTGTTTAAATTTGGAAGATTCATCCACGAAATTCTAATGTTTCGATAGGTATTTGTTGGATCCAGAAATCAAGCCAAGATGAAGGGCAAAATGGTCAATTTTACAAATTTCCAGAGTGCAATTTGCCCAGGCTAGCAATCAGCTCTCCTGGGCTAATGAGATTACTTCTTTCTGAAGTAACCAACTATCTTGGGCTAGCTACAGATCGCCTGGGCGAGTGACCTTACTTCAGCCTAGGCGAGTACAACTCGCTTGGGTGAGTTGGTCTAGCACCTCTTGGACCAAATTTTGTATAAAAAGTCGTGCAAGGAAGCTCCAACCAGACCAGTAGAGAGGGGAATGAAAAGAAGAACGTGAAAGAGGAGAGTCAAAAAGAGAAAAAGAGAAGAAATCTTGCAGAAAAGGACCATGGATCGCTTCCTTTGTCATGTCTTATGTTGATCTTGTGCTCTACAAAATGATCGGCTAGAGTCTCCAAAGGATTGGATGTAATTTTCATACCCTTATGTATCTATTTTGATATTTGATATATATATATATACATGAATATTTTCTACTCATTACTTGTGATTTCATTATGTTCGTAATGCTTGATTCTACTTGATCAGTAGTTTCATGAAATTGGATTCTAAGTTTGACTGGAAAGTGCTCGTAGAATTTGAATTGAATGATTTTACTCTTTACATTATGTTGCTAGGAATAGAGCATAACATTTTGATTGCAAATAGCACGAGATTATGATTGTAATGCTGGGTTGTTTACTTCATATGCGAGGAATCAATATTCGAAAAATATCTTTAGGACTCTCAAATGAGAGGGGTCAATTTGGGGTGAATTAATGTGTGCATCAGTAATAATAGAAAATGATTCATATGTGTTAATGTTAATTCTATACTGAGGGTATGAATGATGAAATCCAATCCTACATTTCTCTTGAACTTATTAAATTTGTTTTAATTGTTTTCATAATTTTCCGTATTTTAGACGCACGAAATCCATGATTTCCGTATTTTCGTTAATTCCGTAATTATGTTATTTCCATAAACCCATGATATTTTGATAAACTTTATTGTACATAACTATTAAACTATTACTTTTATTTGGAACAATTGAGTAGCTCAAGTCCTTGTGGAGACGATATCTTTATAAATTCTGTAACCTACAATGACATTGGTATGCTTGCCAATAGTTTAACAAGTTTCTAGCACCGTTGCCGAGAACTTGAGTCGCTTACTCAGTTCTTTCGGATTTAATTTTCAGTTGAATTTGACATTTTCCTTATTTTCGTTATTTATTTTATTTTTATTTTTGTATAGATTCTCTCTTATATTTTATTTTCCCTAACCTCGGTACTTAAGGCTATTGTAGTTTGTTCTTTTTCCTTTATGCGAGGTAAATTTCCTATAGATAAATCACTACTTGATCCGAAAATTACCAAGACTGAAAGGAAGAACATGGAGAAAAATAAACAAGCAGCCAATAAGACACCTGGTGAAACTTCTTCTATTGATTCTCCTTCACCAGAAAGCCAACTGTAATTGATATTATGGCTGATAGAGGAGGAGAAGGAAATAGGCCAACAAGGAGGACTCTTGGTGACTATGCTTATCAACAAGGACCAAAGCATTACAACAATATAGTCATTCCTCCTTTCAGTAACAAGGTTGTGGAATTGAAGCTAGCATTGCTCAGTCTGATTGGCTCACATCCTTTTCTTGGAATGGATCATGAAGATCCATATACACATTTGTCTACCTTCATGGAGCTATGCAATACCATGGGAGCTTTTGATGAAGATGTTGAAGCTATCTATCTTATAGCTTTTCCATTCTCCTTGATAGGTAAGGCAAAGATATGGCTCCAATCACATTCAAACAAAAGTTTCAACACTTGGGAAGATGTAGAGAAAAAATTCATTGCGAGTTTCTTTCCTCCATCCAGTTTCATTAGTGCAAAATCAGCGATTGCTACTTATTCCCAAGGATATGATGAACCTCTCTATGAGACATGGGAGAGATTCAAATCTTTATTGCAGAGGTGCCCAAACCATAATTTTGATGATGTTGCACAACTACATATTTTCTACAAATGGTTTGAGATCTCAGACAAAAATGATTCTTGATGTCTCAGCTGGAGGTACTATGATGTCTAAAAGCCCAGAGGAAGTAATTACAATCATTGACTCCATAGCAACCAGTGATTATCAGAGTCACGATGATAGATCTCCAATGAAAAGAAAGGAATAATGGAGCTGGATACTCAAAATGCAATTCTATCTCATAATAAACTCTTCTCAGCAAATAAAGGCCTTAACAAAATAGATAGGCCATCTTCATCAACAATTTTAGCAAGGTGGATCACAGAAAACGCACCAAGCTCATCAAGTTCAACAAATTCTAAGATGTGATTTATGTGGTGGTGACCATCAGAATGGCCACTGTCTAGCACCTTGTGATTGTAAATAGGAAGATGGGGCTCATTATTTGCAGAATCAAACCAGACCTCAACATAACTTCCAAGGAAAATACTAAGGCCACAGAGGTGGTCCAGGTTCAAATCAACCTTATGAATGGAGACAACAAAATAATAATGCATATAATGGTCCCACTAACTCTTCTTTTGCAGGTTCCACTAACAACTCTTATTCAGGTCCTCATAATAATTCTTAAGTAGGTCCTTCAAATAGGGGTTCACAACAACAACAAGCTCACCCTGATAGAGTGCCAAAAATGGAAGATACTTTAACTTGCGGTTGGTTTGAAGGATGATGGTGATAAAAAGAAAAAGGAAGGAGTTGAAAAAGAAAAAGAGAAAAATGATGAAGTGGTGACAACATAATAAGTGAAAGACAAAGTGGTAAGTGAAGAGGAGAAGCAGAAATCAAAGAAACAAGCAACTGACAAAGGCAAAGTTGTACTAAATTCTCCACCAGTTCAGCATATGCCTTATCCACATGCTCCGTCAAAGAAAACTAAGGAAAGACCATACAACTTCAAACAACTGTAGATTAACATTCCTTTTTTCGGGGCACTAGAGCAGATGCCAACATATGCTAAATTCATGAAGGATTTGCTTACAAAGAAAAAAAGATATATGTATAATGAAACAATAGAGTTGTGTAACACCCCGGACGTGTTATCATTAATGTATCATAAGCGCGCTATTAGCGTTATCTAAACGCAGTGCGGAAGCAAAGAATCATTTTTCTTGATTACATTATGCATGGAATTTAAAACATCAACCAAAGCATCATAAACAAGCCCCTACTGATCCAGATAAACAAGACATACATATACAAGCATAGGCAGATATATAAAACCAAAGAAAGAAAGTCGGGAGGAACCTACTCTCATACAACAACATCATCATTTGTACATATACATGCTCAAAAACAAGACCACAGCTGGTCATACATCATTATATGTACAATACAATGGGTGTACACACACCCTACAGCTATACAGAGAAACTAAGACAGACATCAAAAGAAAGCGACCCTTCTAGTCTTCATCTGCAGCCCATGACACTCCAGCATACTCAGCTCGGGCCTCCTGCCCTGTGGTAACTTCTCTCCTCTAGAAGTACCTGAAAACCACAAACCCCACACAGGGTGAGACAAATGTCTTAGTAAGCTCAGGGTTCTGGGAGATCTTCCCTTACCCTGATTCACCACCAAGCACAAACACTTATTACAAACATAACCGGGCCTAGGACATCATCCTAGCCATCACACATTACCCAGCTCTCTGGGTACTATCTAGATGCTCTCAGCATCAGAGATCTCCCACCTCATACTGGCTCTCAAGCCATCTCAGATCAGTCTCATAGAGGTACCTATCATAGTGTCTCTCACTAGACACTTAACATATCAGAGAGGCACCGCCTCTTTATCACACAAACATTGCCTGAATCCACCATTCAGGACTTCACCACTTTGCCTGAGGAGCTCCTCAACTCAGGACTTCACAAACACTGGCCTGGGAATAGCCCTCCAGGACTTTCATAATCACTTGCCTGGCCTCACCAGGACTTTCATAACACATGCTTGGGCAAGAACATCCATAAATGGGCAATCACCTCCAGGACTTTCTACAACACATGCCTGAGAGAGATCATCCCACACCGGGGCACTCCATCCCTCAAGACTTTCCTCTGCCTAGGAGAGATCATCTCACGACGGAGGCACTCTATCCCCTAGGACTTTCCAATCCAACGCTTGAGAGGGATCATCTCGCACCGGAGGCACTCAACCCCTCAGGGCTTCACATCACATGCCTGAGAGAGATCATCTCACACCGGAGGCACTCAATCCCTCAGGACTTTCCTCTACCTGGGAGAGATCATCTCACAACGGAGGAACTCAATCCCCCAGGACTTCCCATCAGTTGCCTGAGAGAGATCATCTCACACAGGAGGCACTCATCCCTCAAGACTTCCAAGTCACATGCCCGAGAGAGATAATCTCACACCGGAGGCTCTCAATCCCTCGGGACTTCCAGTCCACTGCCTGAGAGATCATCCCAGCCCGGGGCACTCATCTCTCAGGACTTCACAGCACTAGCTCGGGGAAAACCCTCCAGGCTGATCAATATCTCTGCCTAAGGAGGAACATCCTTATAGGGCAATCCAACCTTAGGACTTAAGGCGGAGAGCAGTGGCACCTCCCAAGGAATCTCAGCTATTCCAGGGAGTCCTCAAACTCTTCCTCTGGCTAGGGAACCTCAACTAGCCTGATACTATTCCAGTATCCTATAGATTCCATCACCTGCAATCTCAGGTGCATCATCACCCTCACACTATCTCAGTGTCTATCCTAGGGTTCATTATACATTCACATTTCTGGAACGATCTGAGTATCACTCCAAGTACCGTTCATCTAGCCTTTCAGGCTTTAACACACATAATCATCGAGATAGGCCACCTAGGCCTTTCATTCCATAGCATGCCCATAAACAAATACAAAACAAGCATGACATGCATCAATCACCCACTTGAGTGGTAAACGAGAGAAAAGGACTAATCCCAGAGCGATGAGCTTACCTGATAGTTGTGCCTGCAACACCAGCTTCTTGAACAACGGTCTGCTCCTCTGACACCTCGTGTCAAGCCCTATCAAGGCAACCAACCACATATCACAGACCATTTAAGCATATAAACATAACCAGCTCATCAAGCAATCCTCAACTGCCTTAGAGAAAAGAACCTCAGTCCTTTCTATCAACCCAGGTCATCTACCTAAGGTTCATCAGGCTCCTCTATCACAGGCCTATCCATAGACCCTCAGTGGTCTATCTCAGCTCAACCATGGCCTCAGAGTCATCCTAGACTCACAGCTAGCCATTCACAAGGAGCTTAGAGTTCAGACAACCCCAAACCTCAGGGTTTCCACAGGGCTTGGACGGTCTATCACACAACACCGTCCCCATGGCCTTACAGGAACCACAAACCCATCAGTTTGGCTCTTGCATGTCTCAAATCAGGTGACTCAGTCCAAGTCACACATGCACCACCTAGAGCCAAAACCAACATTCACCAAATCACAAATTGAAAGCTAATCCTTCCTCCTCTCAACATTCTAAACACATCTCTCAACTGGACCCAGAGCTAATTCTAGCTCTATCACAGATGGGTCACTATTCACAGGAAACCCCCAAATCCAAAATCAATCAGAGAAACTCGAGTTTCTTACCTCAGAACTGATGAGGAAGGCCTCTAGGCTGCTCTCCCAAGCCCTGGTGCAGCTGAATCACCGCCGTTCCTCGTCCAAGCTCGAGTTCTCTTCAGCCCTTCTCAGAGAAAGAGATTTCTGGGTTTCAAGGGAATGGAGGAAGGATTCTAGCTTAATCTTGGTTTCTAGGAGGTTTGATAGGCTTAGGAAGTGATTTGGGTCACTAAACAAGGTCAAGGAAGCTTGGGGATGCTCATCAATGGCAGAAAGGCGCTGAAGGAAGAAGGAGAAGGATTTCCCCTCTGAAAAATGCGAGCTGGCCTTATATACTCGGCCTGCCCGAGATCTGGCGCGATCCGCGCCGGATCTCGCGCCATCCGCGCCAACTGCACCGCCATGGTGGCGCTACTCGCGCCACCTCCACGCTACCAGCGTGAATTGGTCGAACCTGTGGCGCGATCCACGCCACACCCTGCGTGATCCGCGCCGGCTGAAAATCCTGGCGCCCCTGGTGCCACTATTGACGCTCCCAGCGTGACCTTCCAGAGACCCTGGCGCCACTCGCGCCCACCTGGCACCCCTGGCGTCATCTTCCCATGGCTCTGGCGCTAACCGCGCCACACCCTTCACAGGGTCTTCTACCAAATGGACCTGGCGCTAACAGCGCGGCTCCTCGTGCCACCCGCGCCAGATCTCAGGGTCCTTACAAGTTGGATGCAGGTTGTAGTGCAATTATTCAAAAATCCATTCCAGAGAAATCCAAAGATCCCGGTAATTTCACAATTCATATTTGAGTTTATTTTATTTGAGTTTTATATCTTGTGTTTCTCATTCATATTTCTGAACTTTAATTTTAAATTTTTATTGGGAAATTATGCTTACGAATATATATGTTTCGATTTATATGTTAAGTATAGTTTTAATGTCTGTAGTTAGTATGAAAGTTTGTTTTAAATATTCTAGTATTTATGTTATGTTTGCACATGCGATCTATTTCTTTTAATATGTTTGTAATTCTGTATTTGTATGTTGATGTGAAAAAATAGGTTTTTAGTGAAACTTATATTTTTTTTTTTATAAATTGTAATGTTGAGTTTTGAGTGTTAAATTTTCACATAAATGGAAACATTAAGGGTGAGATTTGGGAGGAAGAGCGTAGAAATTTTCTCTACTAAAAAAAAATTAACTCGCCTGGGCGAGTGGGCATCAGAACTGAAAACAAAAATAGGGGTGAAATAAGATTTAATTGTGTTATTTGTGTTTTTTGTTCCTCACCTTGCCATTCTTCTCCCAAAACTCGCCCAAGCCATCATCCATTGAAGAAATTCATCTTCTCTCACATACTAGTTTATCTCATTCAAGTAAGTTTCACATCTCCATCAACTTTCTTGCAATTTTAATTGTGTTATTTGTGTTATTTGTTGTTTTTCAATGAGGTTCAAAATAGTGTTTGTATAAACACGTATTGATCAGTTTTGCTCAAGTTTGTGATTGTTTCGTGTTGTTCTTACCCGTAATGTTGCTCTCTATATGTTTGCATATCATTCTTGTACACTATCCTTCATTTATACATGCTTTTGCATGTGTACACCAACTGTTCGAGGAAATGTCACAATGACCAGTTCATGTTTTATTCTTAAATTTTGAATGAATTCTAATCCTTAAACACGTTTAGGCATTTTTTGTTAAGAGTAAAGGCAACTTAGTTCGTTTGGAATAGACTTATTTGCATGCTAAGAGTAGGAATTAATCTTGAATTATCAAATTCTCTTGATTCCAAGCGCATGAGCTGTTCTTCGAAAGCTTAAATTATTTGAACTAAATTGGGATAGCTTGGGTTAGCTGAGTTGATTGTATTAGAGTAGGTACATTGCACATGAATTGTTTAACTGTTGAAATTTTATTTTTTTAGAATGATGCACATTGAACTGTTGATTTTGGTGATATTTTAAACTGAACAATAAATGAAAAACACAAGAAAACTGACTTATTGGTTACTAAGATTGGGAAAACTGAAAGAAACGTGTATTGGTGTTTAGTGAAAAATGATTTTCATACTAATTTCAGTTTGGATTTGAGTATTACAGATGGCTCCAAAGAAACTTGCAACTAAAAGTGCTAGGAAAACTATTGCGGGAGAAGGATTTAGCACATCTCCACCTGCAAACTTTGTTTTTGATGAACATAGATTTCGCAGTGAGGAGCACCAACACCGTTTTAAATTGATCAACGATTAGTCCTTCCTCAAGGAAAGAAGAGTCCCATTAGCAGAAGGTGAATATTTTGAGTTCACAGAAGAGCTAACTAGGAGAAACTGAAGACAACTTGCAGAACTAATGCCAAAATACGAACCTGAAGTTGTCTTAGAATTTTATGTCAATGCTTGGCCTACTGAGGAGGGAGTTCTTGATAAGCATTCCAAAGTGTGGGGCCAATGGATCCCTTATGATAGCGATGCGATTAATCAATTTTTAGGGAATCCATTAATCTTGGAAGAGGGACAACAATGTGATACTTCCAGGAGAGAAAGGTTTTCAGGTTTTAATGAAGAGGCAATAGGTTATTTGCTTTGTTTCCTAGGCCGTGACTTTGCTCGTAACATTGCAGGGAAACTGGTACGGATTATGAGAACAAATATGACCATACTCAAATCTGGATGACTTTTCTCTTGAGTAATATCCTTCCAAGTGATCATAACTCTGATCTGTCTTTACCTAAATGTCATCTAGTCTACAGTTTCATAGAGCATATCAGTGTTCATGTGGCCCAGTTGATTTTAGACGTCCTCCATCGGTTTGTAATTAAAAAACCTCCTAGGCACCCACTGGACCCAAAAAAAATCAAACAAAGCACTAGCATTTCCAGCCTTAATAACAGGGCTATGCAAGTTCTATGGAGTACTGGTCATACCCTTAAAATCCTTCCAAACTCCTATCAACAAATCTTTTATTGAAAAATATTGAATACCAAGACAAGTACAGTAACCAGAGTAGTTTCAACAGCCCCAGCCAGCAGCAGATGCTCCACCACCACCACAGTAGCAGCCATCATTGGAGTCCATCTCAGCTCACCTGTAGAGGATGGAACTTCAGATGCATACATACATGTGTCATGTGGCTGTCCAACAAGCCGCCAACCACAGGGGCCAAATGCAGTTGAATGACAACTTTTATCATTATACACTGCACCAATAGCGCCAGGATCCTAATCCCTATCCTTGGCCTACCCCTGAAAAATTTTGAACTATTGTTGCATGGCCTAGAGACAGGCCTATTTTTCAGGAGGAGGCAGGTCTTGTGGCTGCAGATGACCAAGGAGCAGCACATGATCAAGGAGGAGGAGAAGCATATGAGGATGAAGACATGACAGATCCTGTTGATTATCTCATTTGAGGAGATCGAGTTCCTCAACCATGATCTTAAAAATTGTGTGACATTGTCTTTATGATTCTTTACCACTTTGTATTAAAATTCAGTACTTTGATTGTATACATTATTGATTGATTTTTTTTTTGTTCTATTAACATAGTTGTAGAATATGTATAACTCTTTTTAGGACTTAAAGAGAAAATTTTTCTTGGACATAACATGTTTTGGAAAGAATCAACAGATAGTGTTTTTGAAACTTTCTTTTAAATTGGATCATAACACAACCAAATTATTTTTGGAAACCTTGAGAATGAAAAACAATGAATGGCTTTCCCAAATACCAAATGAAGGTAGATGTTTTTGATGGACTTGATAAAGAACAACTTTCAAAACACTGATTTGATTTGAACATGGAAACATGCCTTAAGCTTTAGTGACTATGTGTACCCACAGAATTTACATAGAGTGTCCTCATTGCTATGTTCTACAATTGATTTTGCATGAATTTCTAATTGTCATAACATATGATGCATGGATATGATTTAGGCATTTTTTCTTTCTTGTACATTTTAAGCCACTGGCCAAAAAGCTTTCCCAATGTATATTATTTTACCAATTGCAAGCCCTTTGAGCCAAACACTTGATATTTTGTTGGAACACTAACCTAGCATAAAAATTTCCTACCTTACCTTAGGTTAGGAGAACAAAGGTGTTTTGTTTGTAAATTTTATCATTTGTTGGCTAATGTGATGTAAATACTTTGTTTTTAAATATGGTTATTCATGTAAATTAAATATTGTATAGAAAAGAAAATAAAGAAAAGTAAAAGAAAAAAAAAGGGAAACAAGGTCTTTGTTAATAAATAAATATGTGAATTATGTACATTATGTTCTAAAATGTACAGAGTTATTGTAAATTATATAAGTCTGGTGATTGGGATGTTGGTATAGGAAATACTGATAACTTGGTAGAAAAGGGAGATAGGAAGTGATGATAGCTTATTTTTATGTTTGCTCTCCTATTCTTAGGGTAATTTTTGAATATCTAGAAAAACCAAGATTTCTTTCAAGCCAGGCCCAACCCTAAAAGTCCTAATGATCCATGATAATTATGTAGTTTATCTTTGATTTGATGGGAAATAAATTGAAAAATTGATCTATGACATATCAGTGTTGGAATTGAGATGAAACACTTATTTGTGTAAGAATTAAACACCTATGAGAGGTTTTCTTTTGTTTGAGTGAATCAGTGTTTTCTTTGATGTTCTTTAGAAATAAAATGTGAATTGATCTTAATCTCATTTGGTTCAGTGAATCTTTTATGTTTTCATTTCTCATTGATTATTTGAAAATGTTATTATGATCACTTTGGAGGTTGATTCTTTATAAATCATGTTCATAGTTTTGGTATAGGAGTATTAAAGCCTTTTTTATTTTTATTTTCTAATTATACTTTTATTATTCGTAATTTTATTTCTATACTTTGCTTGAGGACAAGCAAGATTCTAGGTTGGGGGGAGTTGATAAGTGCCATATTTTAGTTATTTTCGAGACTATAATGCTAGCACTTATCTTTTGATTTCAGTAGTTTTCTTGTAAACTTCCCTAAATTCTAGTCGTTTTATATTTTGTACATTTATACATGTTTTTTAAATTTGGAAGATTCATCCATGCAATTTTGATTTTTTGATAGGTATTTGTTGGATCCAAAAACCAAGCCAAGATGAAGGACAAAATGTTCAATTTTATAAATTTCCAGAGTGCAATTCACCCAGGCTAGCAATCAGCTCATCTGGGCTAATGAGATTACTTCTTCCTGAAGCAACTAACTCACTTGGGCTAGCTGCAGATCACCTGGGTGAGTTCGTCTAGCACCTCTTGAACCAATTTTGTATAAAAAGCCATGCAAGGGAGCTCCAACAGACCACTATAGAGAGGATTGAAAGGAGAACGCGAAAGAGGAGATAGAAGAGAGACAAAGAGAAGAAATCTTGTAGAAAAGGACCGTGGATCGCTTCCTTCCTCATGTCTTCTATTGATCTTGTGCTCTACACAATGACCGGCTAGAGTCTCCTAAGGATTGGATGTAATCTTCATACCTTTATGTATCTCTTTTGATATTTAACATATATATATATATATATGAATCTTTTCTACTCATTATTAGTGATTTCATTATGTTCGTAATGTCTGATTCTACTTGATCACTAGTTTCATGAAATTGGATTCTAAGTTTGACTAGAAAGTGCTCTTAGAATTTGAACTGGATGATTTTACTCTTTATGTTATGTTGCTTAGAATAGAGCATAAGATTTTGATTGCAAATAGCATGAGATTATGATTGTAATGCTGGGTTGTTTACTTCATATGCAAGGAATCGATATTCAGTAAATATCTTTAGGATTCTCAAATGCGAGGGATCGATTTGGGGTGAATTAACGTGTGCATCAGTAATGTTAAAAAATGATTCATATGTGTTAATTGGATACTAAGAGTATTAATGATGAAATACACTCCTACATTTCTCTTGAATTAATTAAAATCGTTTTAATTGTTTTCGTAATTTTCAATATTTTTTTACGCACTAAATCCGTTATTTTCGTATTTTCGTTAATTCGGTAATTATGTTATTTCCATAAACCCATGATGTTCTAATCAACTTTATTGTACATAACTATTAAATGTTACTTTTATATGGGACAACTGAGTAGCTCAAGTCCCTATGGAGACGATCGCTTTATAATTTCTGTAACCTGCGACAACATTGGTACACTTTCCAACAGTCTATTAAGACGTGCCTCAATAATGGCTAAGGATGTAAGAATCCTTCGTCAATTGTTCGATGGATAAAGATTTGGTGATGGTCAGACAAAAGGAAGATAAGCAAAAAGCAGATTGGGACTTCGACAATGTGATGGGGACGAGTGAGGAAAGGGTCGATAATTTGAACAAAGAAGGACTACCAAAGCATGTGATAGAACACCAAAAGGGAAAACTAGCAGAGGGGTTGAGAATGGAGAGTAGGAACTTTGAAGAGACTGGAGAAAGAGTGGGCTCAATGATGATAATCCCTTACACAAATCAGGGATTAGAATAAGTAAGGGACAAGGGAGCCAGCTGTTGGGATAAAGGAAATAGAATGATTGTATTTTAAATTGAAGGTAAACCCAAATCTATAGAAGATGATAAATGGATGGAGTACTAGGGAGAGAGTTCATCTGGCCTAAAAATAGGTGCTACCTCACAATAAAAATGAGGGCTAACACATTACTTTAGAAGGTTGTGAAATACGAAGTGCGTTTGCCTTAGAAGAAAGATGTGGTGAATCTGTTGAATTGTGGGAAGCGGGGGTAAGAATAGTGATTGTCAGAGTAACAAAGTGGGCCTAGACATTATTACATGTAGCAATGTGGTGGATAAGTAAAATAGAGGCCCACTTCTTCATCAAAGTGAGAACTCTCAAGGGAAACAAAATGTTGTTAGAGGAAAGGTTATAACACTTCGTGAGGAGTACAATAATGCTAACAACAACAAAATGGTGAAGTCTATTGGAGTAAGGGACGGAGTCGCAAATGAACTAGTGGAACAGGGTCAATTAACTATATTGCATTTTTCGGTTACGAGTGATGGGGAAAACAATGCAGGTAAGCAAGTCAATTTTGGGAGACAGTCACTTAGTAATATTCTATCAGACTCGAATATTAATAATTGTAATAGAATATTCTGGGTGAGGAGTGACCCCATTGGATCACACAAGCTATGGTAAATGGGGGTGCAGTGAGAGTATCATTTGTGGGGGAGGAGGATCATATGGTTGCAAAGGTAGACAACTTGGAGGAAAGGGATAAGAAAGAGGTAGAAGCATAAAGGAATCAACAAAACAAGGGTGGACAATTTGCCCTAATATGAAGCTACTCTCATACAAGATAAAAGGGACTTAGAGGGAAAGTAAAATGCAAGTTTGTTGGGGAATTGGTCATAAAGAAGGTCTAGATTTCTTATGTATACAAGAGACTAAAAAAGATCAACTCATTGCTAATATGAGTGGAGCACTTTCGAAAGATAAAGAGTTAGAGTTTTTCAGTAGTCCAACTGTAAACTCAATAGGTGGATTGCTATGTGTATGGATCATGGACAATTTGGAGGCAACAAATTTGTATGTGGGCTTTCGTTTCATCTTGGTTGAAGGTATTTGGAATGAAGAAGGATGTAGTATATCACTTGTCAATGTTAATTCACCATGGGAGTTAACATTGAAAATGAGGGTGTCGGAAGAGTTACTCAAAGAAAAACACTATCAATTCCTACCTTTGGTGTGTAGTATAAAAATTCAATTGTGTGAGAAGAGCAAGTAAAAAGGGGGGTGTGGGGGAGGAAAATATAGAGGGTGTGAAAGGAGGTAGTTTAACCAATTTATTTAAGATATGAGGGTGGAGGATATATATCGTGATTAATGGTGGAAGATTTACTTAGCATTGTCCTAATGGGAGGGCTATGAATAGGATTGATAGAATAACGATAAATAGGGAGTGGTTGTCCAAATGGTTAGGACTACAACAATTTATTCTTGAAAGAAACATTTATGATCATTGCCCTTTGTTGGTAAGAATGTTATTGCAAATTGGGCACCGAAACCATTTCAAGTTTTGGATTCTTGGTTTGAAGATAGGAGATTTTTGAAATTTGTGGAGGATGCTTGGAGTGGGATTGATGTGCAAAGATGGGGAGCGTATGTCTTGAAAGAAAAAGAAAATCAAATAGTTGAAAAAAGAGATGAAGATATGAAATTAAGAGCACTTTCGTATTTTGGAAAAGAAGCAAAAAGATATCAAAAAGGAGATGAATGAGAGTGATTTGAAGGGGAAAAGTGACAATCTATGTGAGGAGGAATTGAAGAGGAGAAAGGAATTGATGGAGGAATTTTGGGGGTGACTCATCATAGTGAATGTCTTTTGAGACAAAAGGCACGTATGAAGTGGAATATGGAGGGAGATTTCAATTCTAGTACTCTCACAACATAGTCAATTAGAGGAGATAAAAAAGTTTGTTAAGTTGGCTCAAGGTGGGTGGTTGTTGGGTGGAGATCCAAGTAGAGTCAAGGAGGAAGCAATTTTTTTTTTTAGAATGGAGAGTTAGTGACGAAGCATGGGTAAGGCCAAGACTTGATGATGTTCATTTCAATAAAATCTCGGGCTTGGATAATTCCATGTTGTTAGCACCTTTTGAAGAATTGGAAATTAAAAAAGCGGTTTGGGAATGCGGAAGCTTGAAATGTCCATGTTCAGATGGTTTAAATTTCAAATTCATCAAGCAATTTTGGCACTTTCTCATAGAGGATGTGAAGAGATTTCTTGTAGAATTTCATCAAAATGGAGTGCTATCTGGAGGTGATAATACCTCTTTCATAACCCTTGTCCCTAAAATTGATGATCCACAAGAGCTAGGTGACTTTAGGCCAATTTCACTTGTGGGATGTATGTATAAAATACTTGAAAAGATTTTGGCTAATAGGTTGAAAAAGTACTTAATGAAGTAATTGATAACAAACAAAGTGTTTTGTTTGGGTGGTATATACTTATTGCATAGTATGGTGGTGGCAAATGAGGTTATTGATGATGAAAAAAGGAAAGGGAAGAAACGTCTTGTGTTTAAACTAGACTATGAAAAATCTTATGATTCCTTATGTTGGAATTTTTTGTTCTATATGCTTAGAAGACTAGGGTTTAAGGAAATAGATCTTATGAATGAGGAGGTGTTTATCTAATAGCATGGTTTTGGTACATGTCAGTGGTGGTTCATCAAATGAATTCAAATTGCAAAAAAGGCTATGACAAGGAGATCCATTGACACTTCCTTTTTGTTGTTATTATAGAAGGTTTAAGTGGTATGAAGAGGAAAGCAATTTCAAACAATTTGTTCAAAAGCTACTTTGTGGGAAAGAACCAAGTTGGGGTGAGTTTGTACAATATGTCGAGGACACAATTTTCTTAGGAGAAGCCTCACTAGAGAATTTGTTGTTATCAAAAGCATGATGAGATGCTTGGAATTAGTCTTCGGTTTAAAGGTCAACTTTCCAAAGAGTTGCTTTGGGGCAACGGGGGTGGATAGAAGTGAAAGTGTCAAGTTTTCCAAGCTCCTCAATTGTTGTTTGTTATCTTTGCCTTTCAAATATTTTGAGATACCAATTGGGGTCAATTCGGGGAAAGTGGAACTATGGAACCTAGTCATTGCTAAATTCAAGAAGAAGCTTGCCCCTTGGAAGTAAAAGACTTTGTCCTATGTGGGGAGAATTTGCTTGATCAACTCAGTATTGTCTTCTCTACCTATCTTTTTCTATCTTTCATTAAAATGCCACAATGTGTAGTTCAAAAAATTTATGGCTATTCAAAAGAATTTTGTTTTTTTTTTTTTTTTTTTTGGGGGGGGGGGGGGGTGTTAGTTGGGATAAAGTGGTTGGATCAAAATGAGAGTTGGCACATTGTGGGTAAAGGTGCTTCAATCAAAATGAGAGTTGAAGGGGGCTAGGGGAGATTTTGATAGTAAGTCATCTATATGGTGGATGGATCTTTGTGGGTTATGTGATGAAGGAAGTAGTTCTAAGTGGTTGGATAGGAATATTAAGTGAAGAGTTGGTGAGGGAGATCAATCTCGTTTTTGGTTTGACAGTTGGGAAAGTGAAGAGAGCTTTGCCGTGAAATACCCTGTACTTTTATTCTTTCTACATAACAAAATGAGAGGATTATAAATATGGGTGGATGGAGAGAGGAAAGGATGAAATGACAATTGAAGTGGAGGAGAGAATTTTGAGTGGGAAAATAACTAATTGTTGGAACTTCAAAACACATTATCCAACACCTCTCTTCAAAGGGGAAGGAAGGATGTATGGATTTGGGATGGTAAAAGGTCAGGAATCTTCTCGGTAAAATCTCATTAAGTGTATTACATGATGAAATTGTGGGCTCCATGAAGTGGGCATGATGAAAAATATTTAGTAGAGCATTCAACCAAAAGTTCAATTCCTCATATGGCGAATCACGCTCGATAGATTGACAACCAGGGAAAAATTGAGATAGATGAATATTTTGATGTGTACAGAGGATTGCTTATGTCTTTTTGTGTAAAAGAAGAAGAAACTACGAATCATTGTTTTTTTTCCGTGTGACAAGGTCCTTGAGGTGTGGAGGAAGTGTTATGGTTGGTTACAGGTAACTTTGTCTTGCCTAATTCAATTGAGGCACAATTCTAATAACATATCCATTTCCTTAAATCTAACCGGGAACAAGAATTATGGCTAGCCATATGGGCTGCGATACTATGGTGCATTTGGTCATTGAGGAATGATTGTTTACATAATGGAGCATCTTTTGACTTGGAACTACTCATGGGAAAAATCCTATTTATTGCATGGTCTTGGCCTGATGCGAAAAAGAAAGAATTTAGTCTCTCATTCAATCAATGGTCTTTATCGCCTGGAACTTGCATTGCAACGACGAATTATTGGGTTTGAGGCTGCCAAAAGATTTTGCTAGCAATGCACTGTTTTGATTCAATTTGTGTTGGGAGGGAAGGTGCAGGTATACATGATTCGGGGTGGAATAGTGAGTGTGAATTAATGTTGTCAGGGGGAACATGTAATTAATGCTTTCACAAGGTAGTGATCCCCATGTGCTAGTATCTCTCCATATGCCTTCAATCGGATAGTAAGATTATGTATCATGTGTGATCTATAATATGCTGGGTACATGAGGTTTTGTTATGATTTTCGTTTGGTCTATTAAGGGGGTTCTTTTATTGGTATCGGATGTTAATCCTTACCTGTTCATGTACATAAACTGGGCACATCTTGCGCTTCCTATAATATATCTTTTGCTTATCCAAAAAACGAAATCAAACCCAAAGAAAGTGTGAAACATGAAGAGGATGATTAATATAATAAATTAACCCCGATTGGAGGTTTAGAATTAAAATTTGATCATACATCAATCCTAAACCTGACTATCTTATAGGTGTATTAACCAATTGCTATATGATCATTGACTGATAATTAATTCAAGTATGTAAAGAGTGATCGAGTCTCAATAAGAATGGGAATAATAGAACAGATTAATTGATTGAACAAAGATAGGAATTCAAATAAAATTAGAAATTAAGGGTTTCTAAAATAATAACTAGCTACACCACAACCCTAGTGTTCCGTTCCAGAAGAACGGATGTGTCTCCAACGTAAATTCGTTGGAATATTTGTTATGGGATCGAACTCTCTCTCTCCTGAAGATATCTATGGTGGAAGAGCACCCCAGGGAAGAAGATCACACTTGCAGGGAGAAACACCACAATCTGGACGTGGGGTGTGTGCAAGGTGTGTATTGAAAAGAGAGAGTCAGAAAAGTGTACCTTGTGAATACCTGGAGGGCTGTATTTATATTGTGAATTACGGGCTTTGGGCCATAACTTGTAGATAATCTATTTAAAAAGATAATAACAGATGATAATGAACAATTATCTTAGCTTGAATTAGAATTACCACGTACCTGGTAGATAGGATATGATTGACTTTCAAATTTTTGAATTGATTAGAAAAATTCCTTTTTCTTTTATCTTGATATCTTGTTATTTCCGGAACACCTAGCTAAGAAATTTAGCTATGCATAAGTGAAAGGAAAACTAAAGCTATAAAAATATGCATAACGATAAAGGGAAATAAAAACTCCTTTTAAAGGTGACGCTTCCAATATGATTCATTACGCACATTCTTTGTTCTTGAAGCCTCCAAAAGATTCCTATTTAGTGGCTTACTTGAGATATTGATTTTTTAATTAAAAGCATTGATAGTTTAATGCTTGGTTGGGTTGGTTTCAATTTAGGAATGATATATTGCTTCCAGGCTTGACTTTGTGATTTCTCTGTATATTTTGTGTTGGTCATGTATATAACATTCCTTTTAAAAAAAACACATATTTATAAAAATCTATTAGTTTTTATTAAATATATTTTGTTATTTGTTTTTTAAATAATAATAATAATAATGATTAAATTATATTGGATTAAATTTTTTTGGATCTTTAGTCTTGGGAAGTCTAATAAAACTCTAAAAGGTGACAAGTTCTCTAAAAACTTAGTTTGTTCCTTACAATGTCTCTTTTTTATTCTCTTTTGGGACTATGCCATCAGAATTGCGAAAAAAGGAGAAAGAGGAAACATAGAGGATTGTTTGTCGTTTCTATCTATCCCTTTGCTTTGAGGAACTCATATTCAAGGTAAGGGAGAGTGGGACATGTTTTCATGCATGATGGGTAGAGGAATTACTATTGAATCACAATTAATCGTATGTTTGTGTTTTCTTTGATCTTAAATGGGCAAGGGATACTCCCAATATACTTTTTGTTCTTACGGTTATTTGATTACATGTGTATTTGGTTAGGATTTTCTGTTTGTACCTAATCATTCATGTACACAGAGTGTAATTCCTAAATGGCTAATTATGTATTTGTTCTTCTGCTATTGTGATAGACGTTCGTCCTTGTATCCTACATGCATATGTATAGCAACGATTATCTTCTCTTGTCAAAGTCTTGTTGAAATTATTAAAAGGGGGCTTGCGGATATTATATCCACCTAAATTGGGATATTTACATGGGTCAAAGTCCCAAAGGGAGTGGCTATGCATTAATTGAAGGCTAAACATAAAGGGATTTTCAATTAGAGTTTTAATTTCATGAAATTTATTATCACTTTTGTACTTGTGTGAATTATTGACCTTTGCGCTAATTTACTTAACATTATTCCAATTTTTATGAATCATGTTTCTTGTTTTCTATGCACGAGTATACTTAATTGGACTTGTTTTGATTATATGACTTCCAGGTCCTTTTTCTTTAAGCTTTTGTTATATATTGTGAATTGCCTTGTGTAAGTATATATATCATGTGTACATTATATCCATTCTGAAAAGCATTCTGTGTTGGAGTTTGAAAATATTATGATTTGATTTTTATGCATATGTATATGGTCTTGTAAATATTGTCATGAGACGTGATGTTACAGGGGCGGTTCTGGACCCACTCAAGGTGTCCAACCGCACAGGGCCCCAAAAAATAAGGGACCTCAAATATTATTTATTAAGGGGTCTCAAATATTATTTATTGTAACATATATTCAATATTGAAAACTAGAGAAGATGGTAATATTTGATTTTTAATAATCAAGGAGTCCAAGGTTCAATTCCCACCAACAACAATTTT
>PYAF01000141.1:3677-19782 GCA_007407185.1 Glycine tomentella | reverse complement strand
AACTCTATTCAAATGACTTGTTAGAATCCTTAGGATGTTTTAACTGATTTTGGAATGTAATTTGGTAATATTTTTTGAGCAAAGTATTTTTCTTATTTAAATGAGTCATTTATTTTTAAATTGTCAATTGAGGACCCCCTTTTCTAAAAAAGGAAAATATTAAACAGGGCCCCGAAAAAGTTTGCCCCGCCCCTGGATGTTTATATACTCATCATTGATATTGTGATTGAATGTTTGATGTTTATGAATAAATGTGAATGTAATATGCCATGGTATGTGTATGTATTACAAAAATGTTAGGAGAACCTAGTCCTTGCAAGATAGGAATCTCTAAGAGATTTCAAAATAAATCATGTGCATATTGCCTGTGAACCATTCATCATGTTGTGCACACGTGTTTTGAAGTAAATGACGTTTATGAACCTAACTGGGGAGGTTATGATTGAGTTGATGTATAACTTTGAACTTAGGGTTGCAACGATTTGGAATCTTCTTTAAGTTCATGTTGATGATAAGGATTGGAGTATCCTAGCAAGGTTAGAGCACCCTAACACGTCATCGACGATGTCATCTTGGTGAGAATGATAGTGTCGGGTTGCCTATTGTGTGACAATTCATTGACTACATGACTTTTGGGCTACATTCACAAAGTGTTTTTGAAATGGTACCACATGCATACAAGTCCATAAGTTAAATGTGCATAATCCTGCATATGTGTCTATGTGTATAGTACAATTGAAGAGGATGTTATGTGTTTGTGTGATATAATTAATTATAATGTATCTTATTTCTTTAAGCCTTCTTTGAGCTTTATATGTATTGTGAGATGTATCTCACTTCCCATTTGTTTATCTTATTTGTTTTTGGGTTGAATGCCATCCTTACAGGTGAGACTCTTCAAGGTCATGATGATGATGTTGGAGGAGAGGCTTAGGCCTCTGTTTATTGTCTTTTATTTTTAGTTTTATTTGGGGACTGTAAAGCCTGCTAGGTTGTGACATCAGGGATTGATTTTTATTATTTTACATCTATGTTTTTGAAACTAAATTAGTGATTTTATTTCTTAAGGTTGATTATGTTTTAAGGACTTGTAAGGCCAAATGTTGACCAATATATTTTATTGACAATTAGAGCTTTTATTTGAGCTGAAAATATTTGAGTGGCTTATGTGATAACCTTTATCACAAGTTTATGAAAATTTTAAATTTACTAAGGAGAAATTACTAACTCTCCTTGATAAATTTTTTTGTTGCATATGATTTATGACGTACATATTTTCTCTTGTCAATGATGAGTCATTCAATAACTAGATAAAGATTCAGGAACCTAGGAAGAGATGTGAGGATACTTGAAAATAACATTGTAATGTGTAGAAAGCCCTAAATGGGATGCAACTCAAAAATCGTTTGTAGCTTTACAAGAGTCCAAAAATAAAATTTTGGTCTATCATGTTTTACATGTTCATTATATGCAATTTACACATCACAAGTTGGTCTTGTTGGAAGTGTTAGAGGGGATGTGAATGGATTCAAGATTGATATCATTAAGTGATAAAAAAATGATGTTGGTGACATGAAACATGGGATGGATGCTGCAGTTTGACCAAGCATTGGATTCTTCCCTATCTTTAATTGTCACTAACACCTTTTCATGTAAGATAATGAGTTATTATGATTCCTTTCTCGTCATCCTTGAAACATACAGCAAGGCCAACTTGTGTTGGCTAAATGGCACACCATAGACATGTTAAGCATGACAAGCCAAAATTTTCATTGTGGAAACTTTTAGAGCTAAAATTTGTTTCTTTTAAGTGTTGAATGTTATTTAGGGTTTTTCTCGCATTACAATATTCTTTTCATATATCATCATCGCTCTTTCTTGGTTCCAAATCTTGTTTTAGTTTTTTGAATGACATCATCATGGATAAGGTGAAATTAAGCATGTCATAAATGATATACAATTATAGAGCAGAAACTTAGTCATTTCTAGTTAGTAAATTTTTCTGCTGCATATCATTTAGCGCTATGCTTATTTCCACCTTGTACATAATAAATTCATTCTCTTTCTTTTTTTATTTAGTAACTTTACCCATCTTCAAAAGTCAGCTTATGAAGAGCTATGAGGATAAATGAAACCCTTCGACGCCATGAGCAAGTATGTTGTTTCTCTTTTTTCTTATGAATAGATTTGACTGTGATAATTTATAAGTTAATGTTAATTTATGCTCTGTCAGGTAGGATAGATAGCAAGATCATATGTGAAATCAATTGTTTGGGTCGAAGGTTTGGCGAAGGAGAACACTTGTTCACAAATAGGCTATGTTTTTTATTTATTATTTTGTATGTTTGTCAGTTTGTAAGTTTTGTGTTTGGCTTAATTTCGATCATTTGTATATATGCACTATTTGTGCACTTGGAGACTCTTGTATTATTTGTTTTAATAATAGTGGAGTTCTTTCTTTGGTCTTGACAACCACTGGTTTGTATCTTGCTTGATTATAATGACATTGAACCTAAAACTGCAAGCATATAGGTCATGTATAAAAAGAGATACATAATTAGTGACATAACATATGAACAATAAACACAAAACAAAATCCAATTTTTTCTATATAAAACAACTAGATTCTACATCGATTCTAGCAAAAACCGATGTAATAAGAGAAACCATGTTAGGTGTGGCTTGAGTCGTGTAGATATCCCATTTTCTACATCAGATTTGAGAGGAATGAATGTTGATTTTTTGGATTCTACATTAGTTTGGAATCGATGTTGAAAATTCCTAGATTTAATATCATAACGAACAACATCAATTTCAAAACTAATGCAGTATTCATTCCAGAATTGATGTAAAAGAGCTTAGCTGTAATGTTAGAACAATCAAAATCCAATGTAGACACTTCATTCCTCAGATAAACCGTGCTTTGACCTGCACGACCATGTTGGACCTCTTAGGCGACAACAAACTTCAAATATTTATGCATCATGCTAGACCTCTTGGGTAGCTACTAACTTCAAATATGTATGCACGGTCGGACAATCATTCTCTCTAGTCTAAAACACAAAACATGACCTTTTTCCAAATGAATCATCCAATCATTAACATTGACATTATTATTTTCTCACTCATCTTCATCACTATCCTCACTGCTTAAGTAGTGATTACTCTCAAGCTCATCACTATCAAGATACAAATCTTCATCACTAGTCATAACATCCTCACCCTCTGGCACATGTCAAGGGAAGAAGTTTGAGGAGTGTTCCTTTTTGCCAAAAAGCCAAGATGAGATGATCGAGGCTTAATCATTTCTCATTTAGCTATATGATAAGCTCATTTTCTTTTTTAGTTAATTACAACACTCATATGCATAACCTAAAATAAACTAGCTAACACCTCATAGTTTTTAAACAACAAACAAGATAATAAAAGTTAACAAAAGTATTTAGGCATTATACAAAAAATACTCACTTTTAAGCATCATTTTCAAATCATAGTTAGCAGTTTCATGATTTTCCACATACCAAATCAATCCAATTCATCTATCTTTCTTAACCAAAAATTTTCTATAATAAGTACAAATACTGACATGTCAATTCCAAATTAAATCATGCATTTAGAATATGAAAAACCCACCCTAATCACATTATGTTGACCAACACAAAATTTATAGAGCAATCATATAAGCCGAGCTTGGAAGCAATAATATAACATTTCTAAATTAGAAGCAATTGAAATTGCCTCCAACAATCAAACTATCAAGGTTTTTAATTCAAAAATAATTATCTCCTAAAGTGTAAAAAGCCACAAATGAATTTAAACTTTGAAAATAGATCAAACCAAAAATATATATATTAAAATCACAATGAGAACCAAAATTAGAAGTCCTCCAAATCATAACAAACTCAAATTAACAAATTACCAATTAGGTTTTAAGATAAAAAGAACATAATATATAGATACAACAAAAAATATAGATACAATATCACAAAATTCTAACAATTAACATTACAGTCACACAAAATATAAGATGAAATTAGAACCAAGTAGTAAGTTAAAAAGATCACTTACTATAAAATCGAGTACAATGACCGACATAGAACATAATCTCTAATGTGGTGGATACACTCATTAACACAGATAGACAAAATAGATAAACAAAAAGGATATCGAAATAGGGGATGAGAAGGAACTTACCAATGTGGTGGCGTCGTGACATTGGAGGTTCGACTGTGATTATGATGATGTCGATCATGGTGGCTTAGTCATACTTGTGTGGTGCAATTGCGAGATCTAGGTATTTGGATGGAGAGCAAGGGAGCAAAGATCTAGGGTTTGAATTCATGGTGGCGGCGGGGTCACGATGGAGGCGACGTGGTGGTGGCAGCAGCAGGGTTGTTGTAACGCCCCACAGCGATTAATTAAAGATAATAATTCAGTTAATTAATCAATACAGAAGCAACTAAAATAAACGACGTTATCCTATGTCATCAACGAAACTTGCATGAAGAATGGTAACCACATAACTCATGCACAAGAGATACAGAATATATTCATATATACATCGTCAGTGTTTTCCCCCAGCTGGGTACATAACACATATACATCAAAGTACAAATGAAACAAAAGGAGCCAACATGCTCTCAAAATAAAAACTAAGGTTCTAGCAGAACCCGGTCACTACCTGGCCTTTGAGCCCGGGAATATATATATTCTAAGGTTCCCACGGAACCTGGCCTATGCCCGGCCTCTGAGCCTGGGATGTATCATTCGAGCTTTTCTCCTTTACTCGAGTCCCCTAGCCCAGGGTGCATCATCCGGCCTTTGCTCATCACTTGCAAGACATAATCCCCAACCGGGGTGAAATACAATCTCAGGAAACTCAGGGTTCTTAGAAGCCTCTCCTCCCCCTGATTCACTTCTCAAGATACATAACATCAAACAAGTATATCAAACCATGCATCACACGTATGTCGCACACAGGTGCCATTCCATTGGGCGCTACCAACATCAAGAATGCAACACAAATCTAACACACGCACACACACACACACACATATATATATATATATATATGTATGTATGTATGTATATCACTGAGAAAGATCATCTATCTCAATATATATCCTTGCCTGAGAAGGATCATCACACGTATGTTGTAAAATTTAATTTTACATGTCACTTTTTTTACATATCACATTCCATATAAAATTCACAACATACTTCGAAATATAAATTAAAACTATAAGTTGAAGATAATTATATAAATATTCAAAAATTGAATACACAGTATATCAAATACTTAATTTATAGAAACTCTTAAATATATGTCTATATAGTTAATTATTGAATAATCATGAGTATATAACATCATTCAGTTCAATTTGTATCAAATTGATTTTTAAAGTAGTAACCAAAATCCAAATCAGTTCAATAAAAAATCATTTTTAATTCATAATTTGTTTGATTATATTATTTTTTAATTCAGTTATTGTAGTGTACATATTTAATTGGATTGGGTTGATGAACTACTTGTAGTTTTAATATCATCTTTGTGTGTGTGGTCCTTACTAGTGAGATGAAGACGATAATTTTAAAAGTCAATAATTATTCGTACTTATGAATTATAAATCTTGTCTGATTGCTATTAATTTATCTTGTTATCCCATAAAATCTTATGCATTACAATTGTTTGAAAATTGCACTATTCTAGTAAATATAAAATGGATTGGATACAATATATTATGAAGATAGTAATAATTATGTAAATATTTTTCCAAATATTTAACAATTCAAATCTTTAATGTTACATGTATAGTTTTCATTGATTTTCGGTACTAAATGTAAAATTTCCATAAAATAAAGGTGGTGAACATTTCACACCGATATTATGATGATAGTAAAAATTGGTCAATTTTGATTTTGGATTTTGTAAAAGTTTTTTTTAATGTTTTTATTCTTTCAAAATTTTATATTTTGATAGACCCATGTAGCCTATAAATTAGAGACTTAGTTGAAAATATTTTTGAATTTTCAACTAAATCTTACGTTGTATATAAATTATTAACATAGTCATAATATATCAACTCCTTTCATTTCTTATCCTCATATTTTTTACCTTTCTCCTTAAAAAAACTTATTTTTTCCTTAGTAATTAAATATTGTCTAGTTCTTTCCAAACTTACATTTTATTCTATTAAAAAGATTCAAATAATTTATTCAGCACTAATCCACTATATTCAAATAGCTATGACACCTGTTTTTACTTGATGTTGGTATTTCTGTTGGTCAGCATGACATGCCATTACATATGGTGGGCTTTGGCTTTTGTCTTTCTTTATATGGATGTTTGTTTGTACATGGCTTAGGAGAGCCTTGGTTATTGGGTATTTGTTGTTTTAGCTGGTTGATAAAAATTCATTAACCAATGATACTTGAAATGTTTGTATTCTAGTAGTTCTGGTATAGATCTTTTTATTAATATTATACTCTTCTTTTGACCAACATAAAAAAATTCAATTTTTTTTCATGTATATATATATATATATATATATATATCAATATCAATATCAATAGCATCTTTAATTCAAGTTAATTGAGGTCAGTGGTAGATGAACTTAATGATAAATTGGAAATGAAACAGAAAGAAGAAGGGAGAGGGAAAGAAAAAAGTTGTAATAAGATAAAAGAGAGAAAAGGGGGTGAAAGGAATAAGAGAAAAAAGAAGAGAAAAATAACTAAAACAAGGGAATGATGGAAACATATAACTATTAATGGATTTAACCTTTCACTAAACTTATAACTTTTCTCCACTCTGTCCTAAGATATACCGTCTGCCAATCTATATCTTACTCCATTAGGTCTTGTTTAACTACCTTTCCCAGGTAAATTTCGATCAACATCTACCTCTCTTTGTGTCGAACTCTTGATAATTTTTTTTCATATATATATATATATCTTGTGATAATAATTTATAAAAATAACAACTTTCACTGTTTACATTTTTTATTTTACTAGATCTTATGTATTTTGATCATCAATCATGTATTTAACTATTGCATGAATCATGTGTAATCCCTTTCACTTGCACTTCCCTTATCCTAGATTTTTTTCACTTGCTACATTCCAAATATGATCAAAAGAATGAAATGATACATGCTTTACGTGCAACAACAGGATCATTGGCCCATGCACTGTCCAGTGAAGTCCTCCAATACGAAAAATGATTGATTTTGAAAGATAATATTAATGGTAAGAGAAAAAAGAACATATTTGGTGAGCGTGATTTTGGAACCGGAACAGGTTCTAATTTCTTGAACTTGTAACTATTTTGTAAGGTATAAAAAACAAGAGACTTCAGCATTTCATCAATATAAAAAACAAGTACCTCGTTGATGTATTTGGGTTGGGATATCTCATATACTTTGTACTCCATATTTCATCAATATATCTTTCTCTTATAAATAAAATAAAATACTTCAGCATTTATTTGGATATCTTTTTATATCTAGTCATCCTATTAATTTAAGCATAAGACCAAATGTAAAAAAATATCTTAAAAAATCTCACCCTTTTCATGATTACATGGTATGACAATATTATACATGGTTAAAAGCTAATGTTAGGTAGCTTAATTAATTATATTTCCTGACGTAACTACACATCATTGCCAAAAACACGTTTGGAAACGGCTACTTTGGGTAGCGAAATATATGAGCAAGCCACAAAGGGTGCATAGGGGCCACGTGGTAATGGTAATGTCTGTATATGATGTCCTATGGCTGGTTGGGAGGTCCGAATGGTGGCCAAAGCGGGGAAGCAACACTGATTACAGGTGAAACGTGCTTCTATTTCAAAACTTCCACAATTATAACCTAACTTTAAACAGTGAGTCGTGTTGTGGGTTTTGTGCTCCACTAATTCCGTCTCATTGAATATCAATTGCAGCTTAAGACAAATACTATTTTTTTCTTGCTTACCTCCTATAAAGAACTTAGTCAACTTACTAATGATGGAGAATGTTGATATATAACATTTCAACACAGTTTTCATTGTTCAATTTTTTATAAATATATATAATATACTCTTTAAAACGTTGCTTCATATAACGATCGAGATTAAATTAACTTTTTTCACAATAAACAAATAAGTAATATGATGTGTTAAAAATTTTATTTAAAGTAATGCATACTTAAAAGTTATATACAAAAAAATTAAGCATTATAACACTACTAGAAAAAGGAGTTTTAACACCATTATGTTAACATCGGTTTTTTTCAAAAACCAATGTTAACGAAAAGGCGGTGGCAAAATCGTAATTAAGAGGAGCAATTTAATATTGATTTTCTTTAAAACACCTAAAAATCGATGTTAACTAGTCCCTGATAACATCGGGTTTTAAGTTTTTAAAGAAAATCGATGTTAACTAGTCCTTGATAACATCTGGTTTTAAGTTTTTAAAGAAAACCGATGTTAACTAGTCCCTATTAACATCGATTTTTATGTTTTTAAAGAAAACTGATGTTAAGCTAGACTAGTTAACATCGGTTTTTTAAATGAAAACCGATGTTGTTATTATTATTGTTATTATAAAACATATCTGGCCCCCAAATCAAATACCACCATTGTCGCGCCCTTCTCTTTTCTGTCATCTTCAACCTCAGCTCTCATATTTTCTCGCTCTCACACGCTCATGGTTGTTGTCCGACGCTCACTACCTCAGTCTCACCATATTCCTGTAGCTACCTCGCTCTCGCATGCTTTCGGTCGCAGTTGAAGCAAACCACGCGTCTCCATCCCAGGTTAGTATCAACTAACATTGCGAACTTCCAATGCTATTGTTGTCGCAAGTTAGGTATGGTTCTGCATTAGCATTTTTGTGTATGATGAAGGGGTTGAATGTGATATTGGCTGGATGTCACTTTTGCTGCCCGCTAAGTGCTTGATAAAATGGTTAATACATATATGTTGTTTGAATGTGGTTCTAGACATATCTATTTTTATTCTTACAACATTAGAACATTAACTCTTGGTGTCATAATTTGATTTGTGCCCTCAGTTGATTTATTTGGATTGGTGCATATCTAGGTTGAATGGTAGTTGCTTGGTGCATATCTAGTGGCACTTGATCTTCCTTTGGCTCATTTTTATTAGCAAGTGTTGATATTCCTTAGTTACTTGATCATGAAAGATTCATTTGTTATAATCTCCACTACACATGGATCAGTGGCACTTGTTATGTAAGTGAATCAGAAAGGCCATATCAACTTGGGTTTTATGGGAAGTGATCGTGCCTGAACTCAGCCAAAGGGTGCTCATTTTCCTTTCTTTTATCTTCTCTCTCTCTCTATCTTTACATTCACACACCAAATAAATGAAAGAGCTTGCCCTATTGTACTTCCTTACAGCTTAGCCTTGCCTAGCCCAACCCCATAAGCCTTTCTCTCTCTCTCTCTCTCTCTCTCACTTGCATACGTTCCTTTCACCGTACTTTTTGACACACACGTAAGACGTTCATCAGAGGAAGAGAGAATAAGTTCATTCTCAGGTCAGAGCAGTGGTTATGATCTCTCTTTCAAGATCTTGTTGATTGGAGATTCCGGGGTGGGAAAAAGTAGCCTACTTGTCAGCTTTATTTCAAGTTCTGTTGAAGATCTTTCCCCCACCATTAGTAATTGTAATTCATTCATTACATTCAACCTTATTTTCTTCTTTTTTTTCCCTTTTTTTATTTATCTTAGTTTTGTTATTTCTATGTTCAACCTTGTCATGCTTGGAATTTACGTGTCACACTTGTTTCTTATACATTGTGTGCAACCAAATGGTGTCTTTGTCTCAAGCTTGTCGATCTATTGTTTAAAGTGACACTGATGAAGTTTTGAGTGTTAAATTTGTGATTTTTTCAAATGATTTCAGTTTAAAGTTTGCTTTACATTTTAGGCTCATCCAAGTTCTTCTATGTTTTACTTTGCTTTCATGATTGAATCTCTTGGTCTTCGGTTATTGACTCTGCCTTGTACTTGTGTAGGATTTAATTGGTCTATTGTTATAGTTCTTTTAAGCCACTGGAATTAACTAGCAATTCAATTTATGTTTTTGATGTGTTGGCCGACTTTAGTTTTGATATGATCTAATGATTTTTCTATGCTATGTAGGTGTTGATTTTAAGATCAAAATGCTCACAGTAGGTGGCAAGAGATTGAAATTGACGATTTGGGATCTTGGTAATATATAGTCAAATCTTTGGCTTTCAGTTCTTGAAATTATACCTTTTGTTCAATCCCTGTAGCATGTGATCGAACAGATAGAATCAAATAAATATTTATTACTATTTACACTAAAGGAAATAAATCAAAGGCTACTACTAAATGGATTGCGCTTAAAGTAAGTTTTTTAATAAATCATGGTTCATGTATAAAAAATAATATTTATTACTATTTACACTAATTTTTCGTTTAAGTTTGACCATGTTATTGAATTTAGTGTAATAAGCAAAGAGGAAGCACTGAGTGTGGCTATTATGTCATGCATTGGATGTGGACGATAGTCCAAGGAGACTTTAGGGACAATTGGGACATGGTAATTGTCTAATTTAAAACTTTTTTTTATTTTATTGACTTGTTTTTGTTTTTGTTTTATACTTTTTAACTTATGTTTTATTATGTCATGCAGTATATTTCACTGATGAAAGACTATTCAAAGCCCAGATATTGAAGGCTGTTAGGGTTGAATGGGCTAAATTTTACTTAGAACTAGAGATCAAATATTAGGTTAGGTGGTTAAGGGATTTTTAAACAATTGTATAAATATTAGGTTAGGAAATCATTTTTATGTACATTGACACTATCGAATTTTATTTGTTATTCAAATTGTATTTTATTGAAATTTTATTTTATTGTATTGTATTATGAAATTGGTTGGTATGGGTGTGGTTTTTCATTTACAGGTTGAAGAACTGCACTAATTAAAAAAACAACATCGGTTTTGTTATGAAAATCGATGTGCCTAGGTGTATAACAACATTGATTTCCATAAGAAAATCATTTTTGTTACCTACATAGGGACATCGATTTTCTTATGAAAACCGATGTTGTAGTGTAATCTTTTACATTTTTACGTTTTATTTGTTACATAGCGACATCGGTATTTATGAAAAACGATGTTGTACAATTTTGTTAACATCGATTTTGAAAATTGATGTTAACTTCTACACTTTCAACGTCGTCTGATTCAACATCGATTCAAAACTGATGTCGAATGTAAAAAATAACCGATGTTGAATGTTATTTTTCTAATAGTGTAAGATTGTGATTAATATATCTTTATATAATAAAATTAATTTTTTACATAAAATTGTTGATTTTTTATTTTATTTTGTAGATTATGATTCATTGTTGAAAGTACTAACAGTATATATTCTTTTTATACCAGAAAAATTATTTGTTATCATATTGTTATTGTAAACTTGTAGGGAAGACAGTGACCGTGAGGGAAAGGCAGGTAGTCAGAAGCAGAAAGCATAGGAAGCAACAGTAAGAGCAAGAGTAATCCGCAAAGCAGTATCTATACTAACAAATCAACAAGCATATGCCTTTTTTCAGACTTGAAAAGTTTCTTTTATTTAAAGTAAAAGGTGTTTGATAATTTTACAACTTCTAAGTTAAAAAATTACTCTTAAAGTAAAAATTCTTAGGGTGTGTGTTTTTAGAATTCGGAATTTAAAATGAACAATAGGAATTAAAAGCTCCTAAAAGTAACCTTTGTGAAATCTCTTTCTTAAAACTTTTCATTAAAAAAAGTTACTTTTTTAAAAGTTTATTTTCTTAAAATTGTGTTTAGTATGACTTCTGCTTTAAAAAAAAGGAAAGGAAAAGAAAAAAAATCTCAAAATTTGGACACTTTATAACTTATGTAATCAAAATAGTACTAGCAATCTGCAACTATTAATTTGTGTTGAAACTAGTTGTCTTAGCACATTTATAATATCGTTTTATTGATGCAGTATGTTGTTTTTGTATTTGCTTTAATACACTAATACAACTATTTTTTTTTTCTTTAGTCGTAACAGAAATGATTATCCTATTAATTTCACTGTCTTTTTGAAGAAATAGAGATATCAACTCAGTTTGTTTCTTTAAAACCAAGTTCCCTAGGAATCTTTAGGATGAAGTTAAGTAAGTCCACAACATATCAAGCAAAAATAAGCAATGTGCACTAACATGTGCAAAGATAAACAAATTTACGCAATTCTTTTAAGCACTAATTCACAATTATCCTTAACTATTTCCAGCAACAATAATCAACTTATGTTAAAATCCTCAAAGGTGACGTGCAAGATCGAAGAGGTTTACTTTAAATCGTTCCCTGATTATGTTGAACAATAGGGGGAGGAATTTAATAAAGGAAATGTCAGTTGCTTTATGAACTGACAACGTCACTTCACATTCCTAGACCCAAAATACAGTAGTTACTAGAGACATTTATTTTTTAAAATATTTTCCAAAATTTTTTTTTAACAAAGACGCGTCGGGTTAAGGAAAATTGGTAGTTGCTTCACTTTAGGCATACACTAGCATGTGAGGTGAGTCATGGTCTAGAACCTTGTGGCATGGCTTTTCCCACTTAATTGCAACTTGGATTAGATATCCTACAATAACAATAATAATAATAAATAATAATTTTGTGTTTGTTTGTGAGAGTGAGTGAAGAGAGACCAAAGGGGTAATGAATGTTGATTTGAGGGAAGCATTAGGGGCGTCCCTCGGTACACGCCGAAATTGGAGCTGCCACATCTTGTTATGATATGGTTTGTTACCCTGATTCATGCGAAGTTTTTCGATGATCATGATAAATCACAGACTTATGGGGTTTTGGGTCAGAGGGTTGTTTGTTTATCAGAATCATGAGGTTCCGTGCTGGTTTGCCATGTGGGTCGTCCGTCCTAGCTAGCCCATTTGCTTCCTCTTTACTTCCCTTTGTGTTTGTGTGTGCTGATAACATGCATATTTGTTAGTGTATGCGTCATGCGTCCGTGCCAAACTTTTCCTCTATCCACTACGTTAAATCAATTTAGGATTAACGTTCACATTTGAGTTTGATCATGGTAAGAAAACGTTCATTTTTTCCTCTTAAAGAAATTGTCGCCCCTCACCACCGAATGGGTAGATCAGCTGATATTGAATTCTTCTGACATAACCAGAGATTTAGTTCGAGCATTCGATATGCAAGTTCATTAAATACTTTGAAGGAAAAACTTTATGATTTTATCCAACCTAAATAGGATTGTATCAGTAAAGAATATTTGTAATTTAGACAAAAAGAAAATTGTTGCCGTTTATTAATAAATTAGCACTAGCATGTTCTAAATCAATATTTGTTTGTAAAAGTGCAAACCATGTTTTTCCTATTCTTTTTATTTTCTATCGTTTAATCTACATCAACGAACATAGAAATGTACTTTTTTTATTTCCATCTTTTCCCTCTTCACATAAATGGAGTATGTAGAGAAAGAATGAAGAAAGGAGGGTGTAAGAGAAAATGTATTTGATCAACATAATACCAGTAACATGCTTTACTTTAGAGTTTGTACATCAACCCACAGTTAACAGTTACAAGTACTATATTAATAATAATAATAGCGTTTAACGTTGACCATAATATCTCTGTCTGTCTCTGGTTCTTAGGGAATCAAGCATTTTTAGTGTGCACATGCTCACGGATCTGACACCAAAAAATCATATTACGTCCTTCAGTGTTAACAGAAAACGGTCACAATGTGCACTGAACAGCTAGGGACAGGTGGTTGTCAGAGATGGAATATATCCGCTCGAAGAAGCACGTGGTCCATTCTCTATCATCATCATTGTTGTGGCTTATTACAACCAAATATTATTATATTTGATCATTAATTTTTTCCATATAAAAAATGTCACCAACTTGTATTAGATTTTTCTGTCAAAAAATTAATTGTATTAGATTTTAGACCATTATACAATTTAAAATATTTTGTAGCTTGCGTTTCTTGCGCTGGCAGTCTACCACAGCCAACATATATATATATATGGATTTTGGCAAATCTGATTCGGTTTGATAACAAAATTGTCAAATTGAAAATAAGAACCTCCTAAGCACTTGAGTTTGAACAATCATGAGCAATAATAGGTGGATTTAACGTATTCATAGATACTAAAATGATCATATCATACGAGACTTGGTAGTGTAAATTGCCATACCTACACATGAAGCGCTCCACATATGATTGATGATAACAACTATATATTGAACAAGTGGTAATTATAATTTACAAAATTTATGTATTTTATGGCTTGAAATCATATAGGCTAGGGTGTTATAGCCATGTGGCATGTCCATTTGAGACATTCCTTATAATACTATGTAGATTCCTTAACATGGGTACTATGTATGGGCAATGGTAGCTATGCTTCCTCACATAAATCATATGCTTAGAAATTATAGAAATTACCAGTTGATTGACTGAACTTCATTTTCTAGGTGCATAACCAAAAATCTGGAGCAAACTTTCACTACTCCTGTAGTACCTACATTGGTAATTAATATTCTTAATTTTGACAACTTTTTCAACTCGAGAAGAAAAAATTTAAAATAAGGAGAAAAAACTATAGATATATAGTGGGTGCAGTTCATATATAAAAGCACTGAAAATTTATTGCAAAATCTGACTGGAGAATTAGAATGCAGAGGGAATATAAAGACAGTGTTTTTGGTCCCTATGATGAGTTGATCACACAATGCTGTCGCAAGTCTTAAACTATAGCACAGTAGCATGCACCTTATAGGATGGTCCTTGAGCCAAAAGGTGTACACCTTTTAATTCCCACTAGGTTCCGTGCAAATTGCAGATTGCAATGGGGTCATCAACATCCTCTTATCTGTTTGCCAAGGAGAGAATTTATTGCGCCTACATCAATGAAACAATAAGAACAACTGGTGACTACAAAACTAAGGAATTTAAAGGCATAATGGGGATAATAGTTGTTGGATAATTTCCGTTTTTATCTGATAGATATCTTCTGTTTTTTATTTGATAAGATATATTCTGTTTTATTTGATTAGCCAAATCAAATAATATCTTGATGTCAATCAAATAATATCTTGATGGCATAGGCCCAGCCTAAATCATACTATAAATAGATGAGTAGGGATACACAGAAAAGACACAGAAATTGGAGAGTCTCAAGTGACAGTCTTGAGTGTTATATTTGAGCAAGTCATAGCGCTTGCATATTTGAGAGCTTAGAGTGAAACACTATGAGCGTTTGAGTGACCACCATTGTTGGAGAGGTTGAGTGTACCACCACATTGGTGTGTTTTTGATTCATTGTAACCCATATTGTTATAGTGGATTTTGATACTGGACTAGGTCCTGTGAGTTTTTCTTTTTCTCACATTGAGTAAGGTTTTCTCACGTAAAACAAATTCTGATTGTCTCTCTCTCTCCCTTTGATCTTTTGATTTCCACTTCCGCAATTTGATTCAATTTGATATTTGAGGGTCTGTGATACCCAACAGTGGTATCAGAGCCCAGGTTCAACGGGTTCTGAAGGAGACGAGATGGAGACCAGCAACATAACTCACCACGGAGATATGTTCAAGTTGACCGCAGATAACTTCAACTATTGGAGGTTGATGATGGAGGATCATCTTATCTGCAAGGATTTATATGATCCCATAGTCCTGAAGGAGAAGCCGACTGGCAAATCGGACAGGGATTGGGAGATCCTGAGTCCGAAGGCCGTGGCAACGATCAGGAAATACATTGACAAAAGCCTCTTTGAGCACGTGTCCGAGTTCACGAACGCGTACGAGTTGTGGAACAAATTGAAGTCCATGATTCAGAAGAAGACTCCCAGGAACAAAGCACACCTGGTTCGCCGCCTTGTGAAGCTTGAATACAAGGATGGCATGAGTATGATCGAGCACCTCAACACCTACAAAGGTATTGTGAATCAACTGTCCAAAGCCAACATGAAGATTGATGACGAGATGCAGGCTTTGTTGTTGCTGAGTTCGTTACCGGAAAGTTGGGATACTTTGGTGGTAACTTTGAGCAACTCGGTTCCAGAAGGAA
>PYAF01000140.1:40253-51044 GCA_007407185.1 Glycine tomentella | reverse complement strand
ACTTCTAGTTGGAGAGATAAGCCAAAAGGGGAGAGTTCTCAAGTTAAAAGAAGAGAAGAGAAGGTATAAAAACCAAGTAAAAAGATTGAACAATTAACTCCAACAAAAACGGGAAGCATCAAATGCTTCAAGTGTCTAGGAAGAGGACATATTGCTTCTGAATGTCCTAATAAAAGAACTATGATTTTGCTAGGGGATGGGAAGGTTACAAGTGAATCTTCAAGTTATGCATCTAGTTCTTCAAGTGAGAAAGAAAAGGCACTTACACTTGTGGAGGCCGAAGAGGGAGATCTTTTGATGGTTAGAATAATGTTGAGTAATTTTTGTCTAGATAAAGAGGAGAATCAAAGAGAAAATATTTTTCACACAAGATGCTTGGTTAGAGACAAAGTATGTCCCTCATCATTGATAGTGGGAGTTGTACTAATGTAGCTAGCACAAGAATTGTGGAGAAATTACACTTGCCAACCACAAAACATCCAAAGCCATACAAGCTACAATGGCTTAGTGAAAGTGGAGAAGTGGTGGTAAATTCTCAAGTGCTCATTCCTTTCTTTATTAATGCTTATCATTATAATGTTCTTTGTGATATTGTTCCTTCGGAGGCTGGTCATATCCTTCTTGGTAGACCATGGCAATATGATAGGAAAGTTGTATATGATGGCAAGGAAAATACTTTTGAGTTTGAGCATAAAGGCAAGAAAATTATTTTGAGACCATTGACTCCTAGACAAGTGTATGAGGATCAAATTAAGATGAAAGAAAAGAGAATAAAAGAGTTGAAAAAAATTACTGCACTTGAAAAAAGAAAAAAAAGAGTGTGGGGCAAAAAGGGAAATCTAGTGAGAAAAAAGGAAAGAAAAAAGAAAATAGTAACAAAAAAAGTCGTGAGATAAAATAGAGTTTCTTTTTGAGTGAAAAGCAAGTGAAGAGAGTGTTATTGGCTCAACAACCTCTTTATTATATGCTACCTAACTCTCTTTGTTTACATGTTGAAAAACAAGGTGAAAGGTTGCCCAAAGCTATGCAATCTCTTTTGGAAGAGTATCAAGATGTTTTTCCAAAGGAAATTTCAAATGGCTTACCTCCTTTAAGAGCTATAGAGCATTAAATAGATTTGATTCTGAGTTGTTCACTTCCTAATAGGCCAGCCTAGACTTCACCAATGGAAACAAAGGTAATTCAAAGCCAAGTGGAGAAGTTACTTGAGAATGGATGGATTCGTGAGAGCATGAGCCCTTGTGCTATGCCAATCATTCTTGTGCCTAAGAAGGAGGGGACTTGGAGGATGTGTACGGATTGTAGGGCAATCAATAACATCACCATAAGGTATAGACATCCTATCCTTAGACTTAATGATCTTTTAGATGAATTACATGGTGCTACTATTTTCTCTAAAATTGATCTTAAGAGTGGATATCATCAAATAAGGATGAGGGAAGGGGATGAATGGAAAATGGCTTTCAAAACAAAATTTGGACTTTATGAATTGTTGGTTATGCCTTTTGGTTTAACTAATGCACCAAGTACTTTCATGAGACTTATGAATCATGTTCTTAGACATTTCATAGCTAAATTTGTGGTAGTATATTTTGATGACATTCCTGTTTATAGTGCTAATTTGGATGATCATTTAATGCATGTCAAGGATGTTTTAGAGGTGCTAAGAAAGGAAACATTGTATGGAGCAATTGATAAATGTTCTTTTTGCACTTCACAAGTTGTGTTTCTAGGTTTTGTAGTAGGTGCCCAAGGAGTCCAAGTGGATCAAGAGAAAATTAAAAGTATCATGGAGTGGCCAACTCCAAAGAATGTGAAAGATGTGAGAAGTTTTCATGGTTTAGCTAGTTTCTATAGGAGATTTGTGAAAGATTTTAGTATTATTGCTTCTCCTTTGAATGATTTAATGAAAAAGACCATGAACTTTTCTTGGGAGCAAGAGCATGAGATTGCTTTCCAAACATTGAAGGATAAGTTATCTATGCACCTATTCTTGCATTGCCTAATTTTAATGCTTCCTTTGAATTAGAATGTGATGCATCTAATGTAGGTATTGGGGGGGTTTTAATTCAAGATAAACATCCCATTGCTTATTTTAGTGAGAAATTAAAGGGTGTATGTTTGAACTATTCCACTTATGATAAAGAATTGTATGCACTTGTGAGAGTTTTGCAAACTTGGCAACATTATCTTATACCTAAGGAATTTGTGATACATAGTGATCATGAGTCTCTTAAATATTTGAAAAGCCAAGGTAAACTCAACAAGAGACATGCTAAGTGGGTTGAGTTCATTGAACAAGTTCCTTATGTAATTAAACACAAGCAAGGAAAGTTGAATGTAGTGGTGGATGCCCTTTCAAGAAGGCATTGCTTGATTTCTATGCTTGAGACTAAATTCCTTGGCTTTAATCACCTTAAGGAGTTGTATGTAAGTGATAATGACTTCTCTAGTATCTTTGCTTTGTGTGCAAAAGGATCTCATCAAGGATACTTTAGACATGATGGTTTCTTATTTAAAGACAAGAAACTATGTGTTCCTAAAAGTTCTTTGAGAGAACTTTTCATAAGGGAAGTCATGAAAATAATTTAATGGGACACTTTGGGGTGGATAAAACTTTGGCTATGTTACATAAACATTTCTTTTGGAAAAAAATGAAGCATGATGTGCATAGATTTATTTCTCAATGCATTATTTGTCATAAAGCTAAATCTAAATTCATGCCTCATGGTTTGTATACACCTTTGCCTATTCCTAACTCTCCTTGGATTGATATCTCTATGGACTTTGTCCTTGGTCTTCCAAGATCCAAGAGAGGAAAGAATTCTATTTTTGTTGTGGTTGATAGGTTCTCAAAGATGGCACACTTCATACCTTGCCATAAAAGTGATGATGCTTGTGAAGTGGCTAACCTTTTCTTCAAAAAGGTAGTGAGACTACTTGGATTGCCAAGAAGTATTGTGAGTGATAGAGATACCAAGTTCCATAGTCATTTTTGGAAAACATTGTGGGGTAAGCTTGGTACCTAAACTTTTATTTTCATCAACTTGTCACCCACAAACGGATGGTCAAACCGAAGTGGTAAATAGGACCTTGGGTCAACTTCTTAGATGCTACATCAAAAGTAATTTGAAATCTTGGAAGGAATGTTTACCTCACATAGAATTTTCTTATAATAGATTAGTTAATAGTACTACTTCTATGTCTCCTTTTGAAGTTGTTTATGGCTTTAATCCTTTAAATCCTCTTGATTTATTGCCATTACCTAACACATCTTCTATGATTAATCGAGATGCTTTGTCTAAAGCTTCTTATGTTAGGAAGATGCATGAACAAGTGAAAGCAAATGTGGAGAGGAAAATGGAAAAATGTGCCAAGCAAGCCAATAAGCACTAAAAGAAAATGATACTAAGGAAGGAGATTTGGTGTAGCTTCATTTAAGAAAAGATAGATTTCCTCATGAAAGGAAATTCAAGCTTCAACAAAGAGGAGATGGGCCTTTTAAGATTTTAGAAAAGATTAACAACAATGCTTATAAACTTGAAATGCCTAATGAATATGCTGTTAGTAATACTTTTAATGTTGGTGATCTTTCCTTGTATAATGTAGGTCCAAATGAAGAAATAAACTTGAGGACAAGTTCTTTTCAAGAAGGAGGGGATGATACAATCCTAAAACCAAGGCAAGTGAAGGAAGACTTGGAATTACACATGGAAGCACTTCCTTTGGTGATTAAAGGGCCAATGACAAGGGCTAGGGCTCAAACACTCCAAGATCATATACAATCCAGCTTATATCTCTTGGAGAATCATGAAGAAGGCTACAAAATAGTGAGCTTATCTGTTGTAATCGATTACGAGTAGCCTGTAATCGATTAAATACTTTGTATAAATGTTAGTTTTGTAAATAGCTCTATTGTAATGGATTATTCCGTCATGTAATCGATTACATGGAACTGAGAGTTCCTGTGATTATCGATTATGTGGTGAGATAATCGATTACTTTGTTCATGAATCAGCTTCCAGGCCTGATATGAACAAATAACCGATTGCCAAGATCTAGTAATCGATTATTTGATTCAAAATAATAGATTACCATTTCGAAATAATCGATTAAAGCCGTTCTTTCTGCAAGAACGCTATTTTTAGTTTTCAAAAGTTGTTTAGAAGCTTGTCTTGGAAGCTACATTTGGATTTCATTTAGGATGCATTTACATTTTATTTAGCTTGTAGTTTCGTGGTCTATATAAACTACATCACAACAGATTGTAAGGACTTTTGATTGAATGAAATGAGATTGCACTTTGTGTGAGAGAGGTTGAGAGTTATTCTCCCTTGTTCTTAGTAAAGAACTTGTTTCTTATCAATAGCTTCTGAGCTATTGTGGTGATTCTTGCAAGACTTATTGGAATTCCTATTCCATGGTGTCAATCCAAATCCACTTCTAATCTTCTTCCATTGTTCCAATTCTTAAATCACAAAAACCTAAAAAGTTGTCCTAAAACAAAGCATTTCATACTCTGTTTTTCTTTCCATTGAAGAATTGATTCCATTGCAAGGAAGATCGGGGCAATAAGACTTGATTCAGTTCAGGAGTCAACCACCATATCGAGGATGATAAGAGTTGGATTTTGATGTCTCAAATTCAATATAATCCAACAAATTCCAACACTTGCTAGAAGAAATTTAATAAAACAATTGTAAATAGGTTGTTACTGTTCTAGTCGATTATTTTGGCCTTGTAATCGATTACAGCATTTTTGTTGCAAACAGGAAAAAAAGCTCTTACTGCTTTAATCGATTAAATGACTAGTATAATCGATTATTTCATTGATTTAATCGATTACAATAGCGAATTAATCGATTAAACCAGTTTTTAGTTGTAAACAGGAATAAGCTCTTACTGCTTTAATCGATTAAATGTCTAGTGTAATCGATTATTTCATTGATTTAATGGATTACAATAGCAAATTAATCGACTAAACTAGTTTTTAAGCTACTCTGCACATGTTTGGGAAGCCAAAGGTCACTTATTGAAAGCTTGCACTTCAAGCTTCATTTAAGCTTCATTTCAATTTGTATTTTCTTACATTTCAGTGACATTTAGCTTGAATTCCGTGGCCTATATAAAGTGCCAAAACTAAATGTAACTAACTTTGGTTGATCAATACAATTTCTGAAAATTGTTGTGAGAGTTTCTCTCTTGTTCTTGTTCAAGAACTTCTGAGTCTTATCAATGGCTTCCCAATGCTATTGTGGTTATTCTTCCTAGGCTTATTGGAAATCCTTTTCCATGGTGCCATCCATTATCTTCACCTTCATCCCTATCCTTCTTCCATTTTCCATTTTCTGCAACTTAAAACTCTGAAAACAGCCTCAATTATATGAGTGCTGGAACTTATGAGTTCTTGAGGTTTACTTGAAGCTTAGGTTCTATTGCAAGGAAGATTTGGGAAAACTTAGCAGCTATGGGTTCAGCTGTATCTTCCATCATGTGGTATCAGAGCGTATTCCTTGTAGAATTCTTCTTCAAGTCAGTTTTAGATTTCTTCAAAGGTAAAATTCTGCATTAAACCCAAAAACGAAAATTCCATTTAATTCCTTGTTTCTTGTTGTTTTCCTTTGATTCTTGGTGGTGTGGGCTTGTTTGTGTGTTCAGCCACAAAAACCTTAGTGTTTTCTTCAAGTTCTATGTGATTTCTTGTTCTTCATGTTCTTCATGTGTTCTTGATATTTTCTGATTTTCTAGCCTTGATTCTTGTAAACTGGTGTTAGTGTTGTTTATGTGTTGTATAACCACTTGTTTTGATTCTACTCTCATGCCTAAACTGAATTGAGTTGTTAGAAGCAAATTTTACAATTGTTATACATCATATTTTAGTGATTCATTGAATTTCTTTAAGAATTTTTGAACTTGTTCAAAAGAAAAACAAAAGTTGAAAAAAAATTGTGAAAGAAACAATCCAAAAGCAAAAGAAAATACATCAAGTGTACAGCCAAAGACATTATTGATTAAGGGCTGGAAAAAGTGAAGGAAAAACAGAATTTAGAAGCAAAGTTACAAAATTATAAGTTCCAAAATTTCCGTTGAGCCACAAAATCAAGTGAACTTGTATAACATGCAAATTTGATGAAATTTGACTTCTACCAATTGAATTTATTTTGGCATATCCTCCTTGTGCAGTTTGGTACAACCATAGTATTCCTTGAGTTGTCTCATAAATTCCAATTTAAGTTGTGCTTTCCTAAATTTTGTTGTGTTGCTTGTCTCTTTAAATTTCCAAAGTTTTGTCTTAGAGTTTTCTTGTTCTTGGACTCTTGAGTCTAGCCTAGAATCATTTCCTATTTCACTAGTAAAGAAGCTTGATTTGATTAAAAGTTTTTGCTTAAGAACTATAAAGAGGAATAAGAGTGGAAAAAGGCAAGAGAGAACATTATAGAAAAAGTCTAGAAAGTATGTAAACACGAGTGAGAGTGATAAACACTTAGAGAGGGGTGAGATTTTCTTTATATACTTGTGTTTTGCTAACCATTTTCTTTGAAGGATGAGTTCAAGTGGAGGAGAAGCTTGACAAAACAAATAAAAGATTTGAAAACTGAAATAGATGCCAAAATTGAAGGAATGCAAAGAAGGAGTCATCCGAGAGAAAGTGTGGATGGAGAGGCTCATAATAGTAGAAGGTTGAGTGAGTATGCTTCTTCTTATGGAGAAAACTATTATGATGAAAGGAGTGAGAGGGAGGATTGGAGAGAAAATAATAGAAGAGAAAATCATAGGAGACATAATCCTAGGAGGCAAAATAGAGATGAAGATAGGAGGGTGAGAAGAGAAGAGAGAGATGAGAGGAATGGAGGATTGAATGGAGTGAAAATAAAAATTCCAAAATTCCTTGGCAATAATGATCCGGAAGAATATTATGAGTGGGAGGTGAAAGTAGAACAAATTTTCTCATGTCAACATTTTGAGGAAGAAAAGAAAGTTACTCTAGCAACTCTAGAATCTGGTAGCTATGCTTTGATATGGTGGAACCAAATTCAAATGGATATAGTGAGAGGGAGGAGACAAAGAGTAAATTCTTGGGATGACTTGAAGGCATGCTTGAGAGGAAGATTTGTTCCAACTTATTATGCAAGAGAAGTCCATAATAAGCTTCAAAGACATTTCCAAGGTAACAAGAGTGTTGATGAATATTATAAGGAAATGGAATTGATGATGATAAGGGCTGAAATTGTGGAGGTTCAAGAAGCAACAATGGCTAGGTTCCTTAATGGCTTGAATAGAGAAATTCAAGATGTGATGGAGCTAAATTCATATGTCACAATTAAAGAGCTAGTCCACAAAGCTAAAAGGGTGGAACAACAACTAAAGAGGAGAAAAGCTTCCAAATTCTCCAAAGGGGCTGCAACTTCCAGCTGGAAGGATAAGCCAAAAAGAGAGGTTTCTCCTAAGAAAATAACGAAGTAAAGGTGGAGAGCCCAAAAAAAATGGTGGAGCCAACTCCAAAAAGATCAAGTAATATCAAGTTTTTTAAGTGTCTTGGCAAAGGACACAATGCTTCTCAATGTCCTAACAAGAGGACTATGATTTTGCTTGAGGATGGAAGCATAAGGAGTGAGTCTTCAAGTGACTCAAATAGTTCTTCAAGTGAAGAAGAAAAGGAACTCACACTAGTGGAGGCCGAAGAGGGTGATCTCTTGATGGTAAGGAGAATGTTGAGCAATCTTTGCCTAGAAAAAGAGGAGACTCAAAGAGAAAATATTTTTCACACAAGGTGCTTGGTTAAGGATAAAGTTTGTTCACTTATCATTGTTGGTGGGAGCTGCACTAATGTGGCTAGTACAAGACTTGTGGAGAAATTACACTTGCCAACCAAAAAGCATCCAAAGTCATACAAGTTACAATGGCTTAGTGAAAGTGGAGAAGTGGTGGTAAATTCTCAAGTGCTCATTCCTTTTTCTATTAATGCTTATCATGATAATGTTCTTTGTGATATTGTTCCTATGGAGGCTGGTCATATCCTTCTTGGTAGACCATGGTAATATGATAGAAAAGTGATACACAATGGCATGGAAAATACTTTTGAGTTTAAGCACCTAGGAAAGAAAATTATTTTAAGGCCTTTGACTCCTAGACAAGTGTGTGAGGATCAAATAAAAATGAAAGAAAGGAGAATTGAGGAGTTGAAAAAAAATACTGCACCTAAAAAAGAGAAGAAAAGTGAGGTACCCAAGAGAAAAGCTAGTGAGAAAAAAAGAAAGGAAAAAGAAAATGATAACAAAAAAATTCATGAGATTAAAGAGAGCTTGTTTTTGAGTGAAAAGCAAATTAAGAGAGTGTTATTGGCACAAGAACCTCTTTATTATATGTTTCCTAACTCTCTTTGTTTACATGTTGAAAAGGAAGGTAAAAAATTGCCTAAAGCTATGCAATCACTTTTGGAAGAGTATCAAGATGTTTTTCCAAAAGTGCCTAATGGCTTGCCTCCTTTGAGAGGCATATAGCATCAAATTGACTTGATTTCGTGTTGTGCACTACCTAATAGGCCAGCTTATAAGACTTCACCACTGGAAGCAAAAGAGATACAAGCACAAGTAGAGAAGCTACTTGAAAAAGGGTGGATACGTGAGAGCATGAGCCCTTGTGCTATGCCTATTATTCTTGTGCATAAGAAGGAGGGAACTTGGAGAATGTGTACGGATTGTAGGGCATTCAATAACATCACCATAAGGTATAGGCATCTCATCCCTAGACTTAATGATCTTTTACATGAATTACATGGTGCTACTATTTTCTCTAAAATTGATCTTAAGAGTGGTTATCATCAAATAAGGATGAGGGAAGGGGATGAATGGAAAACGGCTTTCAAAACAAAATTTGGGCTTTATGAATGGTTAGTTATGCCTTTTGGTTTGACTAATGTACCAAGTACTTTTATGAGACTTATGAATCATGTTCTTAGACACTAGGCAAATTCATGGTTGTGTGTACTTTGATGATATTCTTGTTTATAGTGCCAATTTAAATGATCATTTAATGCATGTTAAGAGTGTCTTGGAGGTGCTTAGAAATGATACCTTGTATGGAGCAATTGATAAATGTTCTTTTTGCACTTCACATGTTATATTTCTAGGTTTTGTAGTAGGTGCCCAAGGAGTCCAAGTGGATCAAGAGAAAGTGAAAGCCATCATGGAGTGGCCAACTCCTACAAGTGTGAAAGATGTTAGAAGTTTCCATGGTTTAGCTAGTTTTTATAGGAGATTTGTGAAGGATTTTAGTACCATTGCTTCTCCTTTGAATGAATTGATGAAGAAAACCATGAGCTTTTCTTGGAAGCAAGAACATGAAATTGCTTTCCAAACTTTGAAGGATAAATTATCTCATGCACCTATTCTTGCATTGCCTAATTTTAATGCTTCTTTTGAATTGGAATGTGATGCATCTAATGTAGGCATTGGGGGGTTTTAATTCAAGATAAACATCATATTGCTAATTTTAGTGAGAAATTGAAGGGTGCATGTTTGAACTATTCCACTTATGACAAAGAATTGTATGCACTTGTTAGTGTAATACCTTGAATTTTAAGCATGGGATTAAGCCTAGTGATTAGGAAAACATAACCATGCATTAGAGTCCCTAAAAAGGAAGCTTAAGAGAAGTAAGGAACAGATTCGAACATGTGGCGCGACCCGCGCGGGAGGCTTGAATCAGGGCAATGCTTTCGGCCATCTCGCGCGATCAGCGTGGTTCTGGCGCTAACTGCGTGGGAGGTTCGAATGGATGGCGCGATCCGCGTGGATATGACACTAACCGCGTGAGAGGCACAAGTCAAGGCAGTGATTTCGAATCTGTGGCGCGATCCGCGCGGGACTTTCGGGTTAGCCTTATAATAGCTTGTGCTGTAACACCCCAAAATTTTTAAACTACAGTTAAATATTAAAGTAAGTATTAGGCAAATTGATGCTCTATATTTGAAGGATTATGATGAAATATTAATAAGAGATATTACGGAAATGTTTGAAGAGAAATGACCATATTGCCCTTTCCGTAAATCAGAATGACAAAAATGCCTTTGAGGACGAAATGACGAAAACGCCCCTGGATATTTTGAAAATTACCAAACTGCCCTTAGATATTTTAGAAAGATATTTTAGAATAAAAATGTACATAAATGCCCTTGAATATTTTGGAAAGGACAAAAACACCCTTAGATATTTTGAATAGATATTTTTATGATGAAAATAAAGAATACTCTTAGATAACAGACTATTGGAATAGTTTGTCTAAATAATGTCTTGAACGTCAGAAATTAATTTTTCACTAAGACAGAAAATTCTAGAAATGGGCTGCTCGCCCAGGCAAGTTGTACAGGCTATTTTTGGTTGCCTGGGCGAGTTGAGGTGGTGCTGAGCATCTATATAAAGCTCCCAAGGCACGAAAATGGAGGAATCAAGCCTCCCAACAGCCCCAAAGCTTCCCTAACCTCCTCCATCACCCTTCCACTTTCAAAGAATAAAAACCCTAGCATTCTGAAGCCTCCTGGGGGATCTAGGAGCATTAGGAGCAAGGGCTGTCCAAGAATTGGAGAAGGAAGTAAGGTATGGGGAAGTTTATGTTATGCCTAGTTTGAATACTACCTACATAAAGATTCTTATTTGATTTCATAAGGAATTAAACTTTGCATGTGAAGTGTTTGGTGGAATATTTCTAAGAACCAAAAACGAAGATTTTTACTTGATTTCATGAAGAATTAGGCTTTGTAGGCTAGGTGTTTGATAAAATGCCTCAAAGAAC
>PYAF01000140.1:12078-25567 GCA_007407185.1 Glycine tomentella | reverse complement strand
CTCTAATTTTGGTTAATTCCTACTCTTCTTTATTTAATTTAGTTCAAGTTATTTGTCTACAAAGCAAAATAACATCAAACAAGGGTTATTATTCAAACTAAGTTCAACATAAACTCCCCATACCTTATCTGCCTTAAGTTTGGACAGCTTTCCTCCTAAAAGCTTGATAAACTTCTTCCCAAAAGCTCCTAGATCTCCCATGAGACTTCAGAATGCTAGGGTTTTTGTTCTTTGAAAGTGGAAGGGTGATGGAGGAGGTTAGGGAAGTTTTGGGGCTGTTAGGAGGCTTGGTTTCCTCCATTTTCATGCCTTGGGGCTTTATATAGATGCTCAGCACCGCCTTCACTCGCCCGGGCGACCAAAAATAGCTTGTTCCACTCGCTTGGGCGAGTAGCCTTTTTCTAGAATTTTCTGTCTTAGTGAAAAATTAATTTCTGACGTTACAGGAATTATTTGGACAATCCCAACGGTCAAAAGTTAGATATATGGGTTAGGAAACTTGCTTTAAAATTTGAGAAAGATCCAACGATTAAATCATCTATAATGATATTTTTACTAAAACAGGTTTTTGTGTTCAATTCATAATCACTCCATTACACGCAATTCAAACAACCTCCGCATAACTTGACATCTTCTATACACCTAGGGATGGGAACATAAATTTTCTTCTCTTTATATCTTTTGATGCTTAAGAAAGCCTTATTCCATTTTTGGCTTTTTGTTACAAACTATTCTAATAGTCTGTTAGTTAAGAGTATTCTTTTATTACCATCATGAAAATATCTATTCAAAATATCTAAGGGTGTTTTTGTCCTTTCCAAAATATTCAAGGGCATTTATGTACATTTCCATTCTAAAATATCTTTCTAAAATATCTAAGGGCAGTTTGGTAATTTCTAAAATAACCAGGGGCGTTTTTGTCATTTCGTCCTCAAGGGCATTTCTGTCATTTCTGATTTACGGAAGGGGCAATATGGTCCTTTTTCTTCAAACATTTCCGTAATATCTCTTATTGATATTTCATCCTAATCCTTCAAATATAGAGCATCAATTTGCCTAATACTTGCTTTAACATTTAACTGTAGTTTAAAAATTTTGGGATGTTACAACATCTCCTGCCTGTATATACCTATCGGAGGCTCCCTCTGAATATATAGGAACATCTCTATCACGAGGCTTCATCTATATATCAGGTACATCTCCTTCTGATGAGGCTACCTCTGTGTATATAGGTACATCTCTACTCACGAGGCTTCATCTATATATCACAGGAACATCTCATCCTCTATCACAATACAATTGTCTGAGGAGGCTACCTCTGTGTGTATAAGAACATCTCCCTGCAGGAGACTACCTCTATATCACAGGCACATCTCTCACCAGGTCTTTCTCAATCTCAAGTCATCTATCCTACTACAGTAGGATACTAGTCAAGCACAGCATGCATATTCAAGTTTCATATTCAACCAAGCATGCTACAAATCAGGCAACTCATAGCCATACATATCAATTTCCCCATCTCAGGGTTCAGTATGTGCATCAGCAAGCAATCACATCAATTTCCCTCTCATAGGGATCAGATCATCGTTCACAGTCATTATACAACATCCATATACATGCATACACGCATATCAGAACCATCACCCCATTTGGTGAATGGTGGAACACAGCAAAGGATACACAAACAAGAACCAAGAGCTTACCTACTCTAGACAGATCACCGGCTCTCCCGGCCTCGTGGTCAACACCACCAGAGCTTTCAAGCTCACGTCCTACATAAGAACAAGCACATAACTCATCAAATACGGTTCTAAGCCGTTCAAGCGAAAGGAAACTATCATCCTTTCTATATACATATAACAAATCACTGTACAAGTGATTCTCAGACCCTCAACAAGATCCCTCTCAGCCTATACAAGGCTACAGAGTCTCCACTAAGACTCTGATCAGGCTAACATAAAGCATATCCCTGCTTTAGCCTTCTCAATTCAAGTAGCCAATATGAACCCTTTTCAGCTGACAAATAACATCTATACTATCTCATGAGCAACTTTGTCAACTACCCTAAGGTTCATAATAGTCATATCACTAGCCTTTTATCTCTGCTCATACATACTCAGAGCCAAAATCAAACTTCATCAATAATGATGATTCAAGGCTCTAACTTCATCAGAACAACCCTCTGAACATAAAACTCTATAGAGTCCGAGCCTAATTACGGCTCTAACACCTCCAAAAACACCTCTCAAGATATCCAAAAATCAACCAAAAACCCAAACACAGAATCAACGGCTAAAGCTCGAGTTTCTTACCTCTGTGTAGCCCAGACACACCAGGGAATCACTTTCCCTAAGGCAGATCACTCAAACAAGGCCTCCTCTGGTCCTGGTTCTTCGATTCCAAGGACACTCTGAGCAAACTCGATCTCGCCGTTTACCGCCTCTTTTCGAGAATAAAGCTAGGTATCTAGCTTATCTCGAGGCTCTGAACACTTTCTCAGTTGGGTCGGAGGTGTTTAGATGAAATATGGAGAAGGTATAAAGCTCTTGGGCTCATCAATGGTTGTTTCTCTCTCTTCCTCTCCTCCATTTTCGTCTAAATGAGCTTTATATATAGGCTGCCCGAAAGTCCCGCGCGAATCGCGCCGTTCCCGCGCTGATCGCGCCACAACTCGAAACACCCACGCAAGTAGCGCCATGTCCACGCGGATCGCGTGAAATGGCCACAAGGATTGGCCTGATCCAGGCTTCCCGCGCTGACCGCGCCAACTCCCGCGCTGGCCGCGCCACAGGTTCGAACAACCCACGCTGTTAGCGCCGTACCCACGCTAATAGCGTGAGATGGCCGAAAGCATTGGCCTGTTTTATGCATCCCGCGCGGATCGCGCGAAACCTCACACGGATGGCGCGAGATGCCCGGAACTGCCTAATGCTTTCCTTAAACTTCCTTTAAGGGATTCCAAGGCATAATAATACTTTCCTAATCCCTAGGCTTAATCCAGCACTTAATCTCAGGCTTAAAATTCAAGACATTACAAGAGGCTTGGGAGTTGTGACAATAAAATGGATGACCAATCTTTTCAATAAGATTTTTCAAACAAATAAGGTACCTGATGCTTGGAGGAGAAATATGCTTGTGCCTATTTACAAAAACAAGGGAGATATCCAGAATTGTTCTAACTATAGAGACATCAAGCTCATGAGCCATACTATGAAGTTGTGGGAGAGAGTTATTGAACATCGCTTAAGGAGGGGGACCAAGGTTTTCGTAAATCAATTTGGATTTATGTCAGGAAGATGTACCATGGAAGCTATTTTCTTGATGCGACAATCAATGAAAATGTATAGGGAAAAGAAGAAAGACTTACGTATGGTGTTCATAGATCTTGAGAAAGCATATGATAGGGTTCCAAGAAAAGTCTTAAAGTGGACTCTTGAGAAGAGGGTAGCATTAAAGTATGTTAATGCAATCAAGGATATGGTTGATGGGGCTACGACATGTTTGAAAGCTTGTAATGGAACATCAAGGTATTTTCCTATCACGGTAGGTGTTTACCAAGGTTCAACTCTTAGTCCTTATCTCTTTGCCTTGGTGATGGATGAATTAACAAAAGATATTCAATAAGAAATGTTGTGGTGTATGCTTTTTGCAAATGATATTGTGCTTATTGATGAGACCAAAGATGGTGTTAATAGAAAACTGGAATTGTGGAGAAACACTTTGAAGTATAAAGGATTCACGATAAGCAAGAGCAAGACGGAGTATTAAGTGTGAGTTTTCGCGGGTAAGAAATGGTGATCAAGACATAGTGCATCTACTTGGTCAAGAGGTACCCAAGAAAGTTGTTTTTAGATACTTGGGATCAATTTTGCAAAAAGGTGGTGAGATTGATGAGGATGTAAATCATAAAATCAGAGCAGGTTAGATGAAATGGCAGAGTGCATTAGGGTTTTTGTGTGATCGCAAAATTCTCCTTAAGCTAAATGGAAAATTCTATAGAACAGTTGTAAGCGGAATGCTGGCAAGCACATAGGTAACATGAGCATGAAATAGGGGTAGCAAAAATGAGGATGTTAAGGTGGATGTATGGTTATACGAAGATGGATAAGATAAGAAATGAGAATATTCGACGAAAGATAGTAGTGGTACCGGTGTGTGAAAAGATGAGGAAGCAAAGATTGAGGAGGTTTGGACACATTAAGAGACGACCACTGAATGCTCCCATAAGAACAAGAGTTTGTTACCAAGAGCTCGACAAAAAGAGAGATAGAGGTCGACCGAAACTTACCTGGGGAAAGATAGTTAAAAAAGACCTAATAAAGTGAGATATAGATTGGCGGACGGAATGTCTTAGGACGAAGTGGAGACAACTATAAGTTTGGTGGAAGGTTAAACCAATTAGTATTTCTATGTTCCAGTCATTCTTTTTTTTTAGTTATTTTCTTCTTCATTTTTTCTCTACTCCTTTCACCCCTCTTTTATTTGAGCTTATTTTTTATCTCTTTTATCTTATTTCCACTTTTTCTTCCCATCTCTCTTTCTCTTTCTTTGTCTTATTTCCGATCTATCATTAAATTCATCTACCATCGACTTTAATTAACTTAGATCAAAGATACTGTTGATATTAAATATAAGAAAATCATAAGTTATAAACACCATGGACGATAGGAGGTATTAAGCTAGTTCTTATTAAAAAGAATGGCATCATTTCTCACAACATTTATCCAATTCACCCACCATTTTTAACCACCTTCTCAAAATCCTTATGAGTAGCTCCATTGTATCAAATGAGGATAGGACAAGGGTCAGAGTAGACCCTGCAAAGATTTTCAACATAGTCTTCTGAAAACTAAAGTTGGCAGTAACGATCACAAAGAGCCTGATCCAACCTCTTGGTCATTCACGAAACTCTATTATTTCTAAATCACATAAACCTGTGGCCTACAGCTCCCAAGTTAATTAAGTTGTCGTCATCAATCATCTTAGTGAGACGCTTTGAAATAAGAATATAAGAGAATTGAGTTTAGAAAAAATAGATATACTATTCTAAAAGAGGAAAAAAGAAAAAGTAGATACACATGACAATTTATAAATATTTTGAAATATCAATTATTTATTAATTAACTGATACGTACCCCAAATTTAAAACTTAACAGTCGTGTACACTTGAAAGAACAGACACGCGTGTTCTAATTTTGGATCCCTGTTGCTTGCTATAAGACAAAACTCTGAATGGTTGAGTTGTCCCGTTGATTTGGCAACCTACTATTGAACGTGGAGAAAAGTGAGGAGACGGAACAGAACAAGACAAAAAAAAAAGTGTGACATGTAAAGGATATCCAAATAGGAAATCACTTCTAAAAACATAGACCACAAATTCAGATTTGAGTCCTAAATATCTGCAGCAACCGTGTAACACTACATTTTTCATATTTGTAAAAGGATTTGCATTAGACAAGTTACTAAAGCGTCGATTTAGCTTGATCCCTAGCTACTAGCTAGCACTTTCACTTCCATTAATTTAACAATAGACCATTAACTTGTAAATTTCAAAACAACGCATCAAAATTTTCTGCTGAAGGCACCACCGAAGAATGGCTGTTTTTGCATCTTCATCATCTTTACAAACCCATTTGCATTCCTCGCTCTTGGCACCTTCTTTTGAAGGTGCACATGATCACAACTCGTGGTGGGTGCGACCGAGATCACAGAAACGCATTGGTCAAAGATTACACACACAGAACATAGCTAGAGGGCTGAGAATAAAAGTCCAGAGTGCAGCAACAAAACCAGCAAAATCTCCAGGTACTTTGTTCCGAGTTACTTTTTTTTTTTAATCTATAGTCATCGAAAACAGGTACCAGAGAACATATAACAACCTGTTCAACCAATTTAGTTAGATCCCTTGGTGTTTTGAGTTACTTTTACCTGTAACTTAACAACGCTTAAAACATATGATACATGGATATTAAGTTATTAACTGGTTTGCCTTTTCCTTTTTCTTGTGGTAATTAGCTGAAGAAGATTGGAAGGTTAAGCGAGAATTTCTGCTTCAGAAAAGGGTACAGCTCCTTCTCTAAATCTTTATCACTCATATAGAAAGCACTACCAAATGTGCAAAAGACAAATTGCATTGTTCCGCATTTCTTCTAAAGTTATCAATCAAAGAAACCATTTCACTAGCTAGTAAAGGATCGCGCAGAAATACCAAGATCAAGTTACTTTTGAAATTGTCACAGTAACATGGACTAGAAATAGAAAAGGCTTTCGATTTTTGAAATATGTGATATTCCTCAGAATTCTCACCATCCTAATATAAATCATAAAAATCTTCAGAGTAATAATTTACACCAATAACCTTGAAATTTCATGAAACGACAGAGACACCTTCTGTTATTTTAACCATTAGTAATCTCCTCTCTAGAAATTGTTAGTGTAATTGGTAAGACTCTCGGCAAGTATATCGTTTTTTTGTCGTTGCAAGTTACAAAATTTATAGAAGTTCGTCTCCACAGAAACTTGAGTTCACTTTGGTTAATTTAAATATAGTTCTAATAGTTTAATAGTTTATATACAGAGAGTATAAACAACAGTTCATTTGATGTGATAATGAAACGTAAAATATAACGAATGCGAAAAACTACGGAAATAAATAAAACGAATTTAATTTAGGAAAAGTGTAGGATTGAATTTCATCATTCTTATCCTTTTATATCTAATTAATCTTATCATGCATAAACCATTTTCTACTCTTATTGATGCGCACGTATTTTACCCCAAATCGATCCCTCGAATTTGAGAATCCTAAGAATATTTACTAGATATCGATCCCTCGCATATCAAAATAAATACCCCAAGATTAAGAATTAAAATCGTGTGTTTATGTAATTAAAACGTTAAGCTCTATTCCTAGAAATGTAACGTGATAAGTAATTTCATTCAGTTCAAACCCTAAGGGTACTTTCCAGTCAAGCTTAGGATTTCAATTCATGAGACTATTGATCAAGTAGAATCAAGCATTAAACACAAAATGAAATTATCAACAAGAGATAGAAAAGATTCATGCAATAGATAAAACTAAAATAGATACATAGGGATAGAAGATTACTTCCAATCCTCGAGAAGCTTAGGCGGTCATGGAGAGAACCTCTTTAAGAGAAGGGTTGATGAAGGAAATCATCTCCGCTTTACTCCGGCAAGGTTTCCCCTATAACCTTCACCTCTCTCACTCTCCTAAAACTACCTAAACTGAAACTAGAACTTCCTAAACTTAAGCACAACAATGGAAAGCAAGAAATTGGAAGAAGAATCATGCCTTTCCTCTCAAATTCGTGGCCTATATATAGGTTTTGGAGTGTTGCCTGCTCCACTTGCCCAGGCGAGTGATTTGTGCTTTGTTTGCTCGCCTGGGCGAGCTTATGCATATCACATTGGAACTTGAAGCTTGCCTGGGCGAGCCAAAAACACTAGGATGGGTCGCCTGGACGAGTTAATGCTTTAAAGCTGAAGAATGCTTTGGGCTTTGATGGATGTTGGGCCTGAATTGCTTGTTGCACCTCCTATGTTTGCTTTATGATCCATTTTGCTTGCTTTATGTGTTTGGAAGCTTCGGAAATTCTTTTAACCTATCAAAATGCAAGAGAATATTGGATAAATCTCAAGAATATAAACATAACATTCATCCTAAGCACTAAATACAAACTAACTAGATTTAGGGCAAGTTTTATAGATATTCTTAGTAAAAACGAAAGATAAGTGCCTTCAATGTAACTCTAATTTCACTAATATATGACACTTATAATATATAAAGAGATGCCACTTTAATGTTTTCAAACATAAAGGAAGATTAATGTAAGAATAAAAAAAAAAGAGTGGTATTATGTGTAACTTGAAAAAAATTTAAGAAGTGTGGATATAATTTACTCAAATATTTATCACTAAAGTAGAGGGTAATATCTCAATAGAGATCACAGAATAATATAATGGAGAATTAACTCAATTAAGGGGCAAAGTAAATAATTGCTATAAAAAATAATTACATGTATATCAGAGTCTTGTGTAGAATTTTAGAGAATGTGAATTCGTGTTTATATTGTATGCATAATATATATTGCTATGTTTTATCTTAAGGTGTATATGTATAATATTATAGGTAAGAAGTGTGGAAGTAAAGGAAGCTCTGCGCCTTCAGAAAGAAAACAACTTTGTATTACTTGATGTAAGACCAGAAGCAGAGTTCAAGGAGGTTAGTGTGGAGGAAATTCTCATTACCTACAGATAGTAACGAATAAAAACTATAGAAATTGGAAACCTCGTAAATTTTCCATATCCAGTGTTCCTAAAATTCATTAAATTTTGAATCCTGTGTCTCGGCTATATGCTAATAATTTCAAGTAGTTGTTATACTTGGAGAACATATATTGACTTAGTTGGGAAAAACATGAGTAGTGAGTGGTTTGGTTAATGGTGCAGGCACATCCTCCAGGTGCAATCAATGTGCAAGTATATAGGCTAATAAAAGAGTGGACAGCATGGGACATTGCAAGACGTGCTGCATTTTTGTTTTTTGGTATTTTTTCTGGAACAGAAGAGAACCCTGAGTTCATCCAGAGTAAGATAAACTTTCCTAATACATTTCCTGAGGTCATGCAAATACTTGTTTCCTCTAAGTAAACATTTGATTTGTGCTGGCAGATGTTGAAGCAAAAATAGATAAAGATGCAAAGATAATAGTGGCTTGCACATCAGGGGGTACGTTGAGACCATCACAAAATTTGCCCGAAGGTCAACAATCGAGGTACTAAATTTTCTCTCTCACCCGAACATCCGCAATATATTTATATAGGGCTATTTTTATATGATACTAAGTGGAAGAAATAAATTTTGATCCTACATTGATAATCTAGATTGAAAGGTTAATATGACTTTTTTGTTTAATTTCTTCATTCATGTAAATATTTAATGGTTATTGCAGACCATACTAATAAATTGTTAATCATTTAAGTCTGATAATAGTATCTATCAATATACATTGAGATGCAAAATCATGGAGTGTAAAGTTGTATAACTGCTTGATCTAAACTGCATCAAATCCATCTAAAGACTGCAATTAACAAGTAGATCTCAAATCTAAATTATTCTGCAACGGCTAATATTATACGCCACCGCAGTTTTTGTCAATTTAATATTATCAAGAAAGTTTACTTTCATGTCAAAAGCTTAAATTGTTAGTGAAAACACAAATCTTGACATGAAACACATGGAAACATGTCAAACCAAGAATATGACCAAAACTCCATCCAATGCCAATTAAATGAAATGACCAAGAGCGTTTACCATTATGTTAAAAAATTTAGTTGTTAACAGAGACAAAATAGTTGACATATAACACTATGTTCTAAACACAGGCTTTTTTCTATTTAAGCTATTGGGCATGGACCACTAAATTGAACTTCACTTGGGTTTAAGACTGAAAATATATGAAATAGATAAGGAATATAGATGATAAAAGGAGAAGAAAGATAATGCAACAATTAAAGTTTATTGTGAATAATAGAAAATAATACAATGAAAATTGGGTTTAAAAGCTCTCTCTAACTCACTTTGAATCCTGCTAACTAACTCCTTTTATAGGAGTATATAGACATAACAGAATAACCGAAAATAGTTATGACAGCTAAAACATTTACAACACAAAACAATGTTAATGAACAATCTAATTGACTAACTAATACAGACTAGACGATACATTAGAAGATACAATTTGACGCTTCATTGGACAGAAGACACATTCCAACATAAAGGGCTAGATTGGATGCTACAGGTAGTGTAGTCTAGTCACTTCTTTCTGTGTCATTCACTCCTTGTCGTTCAACAATCTCCACCTTGGTTCAATAACAATTTTGAATCAGATGTAAATCTATTTATTCCCAACAATCTATATTAAATAGATCTAGAACTTGCTTCGAGGAACAGACTTTGTAAACATATCAGTTGGGTTCGCCTTTGTATTAACTTTCTAGACTGTGATCCTTTTTTCATTACGGATGAAATGGTATCTCATGTCAATATGTTTAGTCCTTTCATGATAGACTTGATTTTTGGCTAAACAAATTGCACTCAGACTGTCACAGAAAATCATAGTTTTATTCTGCGGAAACCCAAGACATGTGCACACCATTACATACATGAGACTGAGATTACTTATAACACTCGCATAAAGAACATGAGACATGTATTCTCTTTCTGATTCTGACTAAGTGACATTGAGTTCAGAGAAAAGAATGAATGCTTTCAAAGTAGTGCAAATTGGTTTTGCGGATGCCATCCCAAAACGATTCAACACTTTCTGACATAAGAAAAGATTCTTCTGACTCAACCCCTCTTGATCTACATGCCTAAAAACTTTTCTGTAGCTCGTATATCTTTCATCTCAAATTGACTACATAGTTATGACGTCAAATTCTGAATTTCAGGCTTGTCTTGAAGATCTATGAGCTTGTCGTGCACATAGAGTAGTAGATAGATGTGGGAACCATCCTCCACCTTACTATGATAGACACATGAGTCATAGGAACTTCTGTTGTACCCATGAGAAACAATGAACTCACTGAATCTCTTGTACCACTACCTTGGCGATCGTTCAGCCCATAGAGAGACCTCTTCAATCTATAAACAAAATTTTCCTTCCCTTGCACCACAAAACCTTTTGGTTATTGCATCAGATTGTCTTTCTCCAATCTTCCATGGAGAAAGATTGTTTTTACATCGAGTTGCTCTAACTCCATGTCCAGAGTTGCTACAAGAGATAGTGAAACACATATTGAAGTATGTTGAGAGAAAATCTTGTTGTAGTCCACTCTTTCTTTTTGATTGTATGCTACTAGATGTACTTTATACCTGATGACTTCATCACTTGACAACCCGAATTTCTTTTTGAAGATCCACTTGCACCCTACTACTTGTTTGCATTCAGTTAATTTAACAAAATTCCAAGTTTAGTTTTTCTAAAGGGATTCAATTTCTTCATTCATAGCCATCATCCACTATTCTGCTTCCAAACAGAAAATTGCTTCCTATAAGTGGTTGGTGAACGAATCGAATTCTTTTGCTACCTGTAGTGCATAAGACACTATATTATCAAGTCATATCTTTCAGGTGCTTTGATTTATCTTTCAAACTTTCTGGGTGTTGTGGTTTTTGGCTGCTTCTGATGGTTTTGAATAGTTCAATCAAACTCCTCAATCGGTGTTGGATTTTGATGTTGAGGTTGTTGCATTTGAAGATAATGATTAATCTCATTAGGTGCTTCAAACTGCTTCTAATCACTAAATTTTTTTATTGTAGGGCTCTCAAATTCCACCTGCTTAGTGACATCCTTATCTTTGCCCGAATCTTTTAACTCATGGAGAGTTCATCAAAGATGACATCTCTACTCTGAATGACCTTTCTTTTTTATGAAGACTAGATTCTGAAACCTTTAACTCCATCTCCATAATAAATAAAGACACCTTTCTTAACACTGGACTCCAGCTTACCTTCACTAATGTGATAGTATGTTGGACATCCAAACACCTTCAACATTAAGTATTTACCAAGTTTGTCAGATCATACCTCAATAGGAGTTTGAGTCTTGGAATCTATTACGATGGATGATGAGCGATTCACGAGATAACATGTTGTGTTGACTGCATCAGTCCAAAATTTGAGAGCTTTATATTTCTACTTCATGAATATCCATGTTGTAACACCCTGTATGCATCCGGTGTATTAACATATTACTTAATCAGATGAATGCATGATTACTTTAATTAAAAAGCTACGGAAGAGATTTCAAAACCATATTTCTTGATTCATTATGTATGGTACATATAGACAGTAAATTAAACAAATGCCAGATTATCACAACAACCTTAGTGATCCAGATGACGTAAAACAACGGCAGATAAAACTAAAATATCCACACCGATATACCAGGAGGTTAATAATCATAGATTATCCACCTGCCTATTCATAGATTATATGTACATTCCATCAAAATACTCTAACTGTATCCATACAAAAAAAGTAGGCATCAGTGCCCTGATATCACATTTCAGATCCTCATATTAGGTACACCATATACAGAAATTCAATATATGCAAACATACACATTTTTCCCCACAAGGGTACAAAATAACAATACATATCATATATATATATATGTCTATACACAACAGTGAGCAATCAAGCTCTCAAAACACTGCTCCAAGCAGCTATACCATGTATGTTCCCTACTAGGGCCTCTCGCCCTGGGGTCCCTCATCCCTGAAGGATGGGAAGTGTTTAGATGAAGTATGGAGGAGATATGAAGCTTCTCTGGTCGTTAATGGCAGAAAAGGCTCAGAGAAAGAAGAAAACCAAGTTTTGGCCTTCAAAACGCGTGAAATGGCCTTTTATAGGCCCCAGCCGCGTTCCCACGCTAATAGCGCCAAACCCCACGCTAATCGCGCCACCAATTTGAAAGAAAAGGCTTCCTGGAGCATTTTGGCGCTAATCGCCTCATATATGGTGCTAATCGCGCCAGATATTTGAATCAAATGGTCTCCAGGACCATTCTGGCGCTAACCGCGCCACATGGTCGAGTTCTGGCGCTAATCGTGCCAATTATTCAAAAGAAAAGCCTTCTGGTGCATTCTCACGCTAACGGCACCACTTCCCATGCTACTAGAGCCGCTCCCACGCTAACGGCGCCGCTTCCACACTGTCAGCATGAGATTTTTTTTTTTTTTTTTTTGCAAAATCAAGGTCATTATACATGTCATCTTGGAGTAATCATCAATGATTGAGAGAAAATATCTTGCCCCTCCCAATGATGGAACTCTTGAAGGCCCCTAGTAGTCAGAATCAGTGTAGTCCAACATGGCCTTTGTAGTGTGCACAACCTTTGGAATTTCATCTGATGCTACTTCCCATAATATAGTGCTCAAAAAACTGAAGAGGTTTCACCCTGTGATTTCCATGTAAGCCTCCTTTACTCAGAAATTCTAGTCCTTTTTCACCCTTGTGGCCCAAACATAGATGCCATCAAAAATTATCATTAGACGAGCCATTGGGCGCATGGCTCCAAACTTGTGAAACAATTCAAACAGAGCTTGTCACAGTGGACCCTTGAAGGATGTACAAATTTCCTTGCTTGGTCCTGTAACGCCTCTCTTTACTCTCTCGTGCTCGGTTGATTTTAGATAAAATTACGTGCCCACTTTGTATTAAAATTAGATTAGTATAAATTTTTCACGAAAACTCGTTTCACTTTGCTTGCTAATTTTATAATTCGTAAGTAACATAAACGATTATCCTCACCACGATTTATTTATAATGAGAAGCATAGCTAAATATAGCAGTCCGTGTACAGTCCTCCAAAATAAAATACAAATACAGTACAGTACGACTTCCATAATTCACAAAAATGGCAACATCAAACCAGATCATCCACTCATCAAGTCAAAAC
>PYAF01000139.1:0-26171 GCA_007407185.1 Glycine tomentella | reverse complement strand
TTTTAAATGCTTAACTTGATAGAATTCACTAAGGGATTAGGTTTTTGATTCAGGTTAAAGGGTTAATTCACTAAGGGATTAGGGATTAGCTAAATTAGAAAAGATTTATTCTCTGAGCAATCAGAAACAATCGAACTTGATAACCAGTTAAGTGAAAGAGGTAGGAATCAAAGGGGATTGCGTCTTGACCACAATTATTTCGTCCATTGGTTACAACTCTCTCTTTATTTGCAATTACTTCTTTTACATTCTGTCTTTATTTAAAACCACTCAAAAACAATTCTTTAAAACATTTTCTTTTTCTTTTCCAATTGCTTAGACTGCTAATTACTGTGATTTCACACCAATCCCTGTGGAGACGATACTTACTTACCCACTTTATTACTTGAAACGAGCGGTGCACTTGCCGTTTTCGCAACACGGATCTACGTATGGAGTGCCCTGCTGTGAATATGAGGGTTGCAGATGCTCATCAACTACGGAGGAATATCGTCCATCGGTTTCCCAACTTGCATTACCTTCAGTAGAATAATCAAGCTCGGAGAACAGCACCTCAAGGTCGGCTCTAGTCCACGCAGGAGCTGTAGAACTACTTGGCCCAAAATCCTCTTATGCCATCGCCATTGCCGTTGCCACATATACAGGCTGGGAGTCGGGGGGGGAGGCATATGACTCTGTGAACCCCATACCCCATGTCACCCTCCTGATGAGCCTCGTAATATATGGGCTGGCTGTCGTATGTCGATGTTACATATGGAGGCTTAAAATAACCAGAAGTACGAGGCCTGACAGCTGCAATGGGCTCAGAAATAGGATGCATCGATTGTCATCTACGCTTGAGCCCATGTCCCTCCCGTCTTCGACGGCCAATGGCAACAGATAGTTGTGGCTCATCCTGAAGCTGGGTGTCTGGTGCATGTGGCCCTGCCTCCTCCAGGCAACAACTCTCTCTGAATATAGACATTATGCGTTCGACTTCCTGCTGCGCCACTCGCGACTGTAAGCCGTCACTGATCATGACTAAGGGTGAAGTATAGCATCTCCAGCCCATCAATCTATAAATTAACATATATAAACATTACTGTCAATCATGTGTTCTATCATAATAAACATAAATGAACAAATTATGATTTCAAACAAAACTTACACCACGTCCGGTCTTGGTAGCCATCTTTGATGTGTCACTTCTCAATTTCCCTATACCAAACCATGTACTCATGGTTTGGTGACATGAAGCCCTGAACCATAGGGGGTAGGTCAATGTACTGGTCCCGAACCTTCCACCATCTAATAAACAGTCTCAACTTATGGACCCAATTGTCTTCACGTTTACCACGTAAAGAAAGGTCATGCACACCCCTCAGCTTCCTAGGCCTACGTGGGATTGGCTGATCCCTCCCAAATTGGCGCATGCATCTGCCAAGCTGCGAATACTCCACGGTGTGGAAGCATATAACAGGAGTAGCTGCCATCCACAACAGTCTCTCCTCCTCAAAAGCACCAAGAAAGTGGTAATGTAGATATGGTTGCCAAACCACTTGCACAAACACAATAACCACACAACGAAATAAAGACATGAACCATGAAATCACAGTAATGGACAGATTCTAATAACTAAACGTACCTTATCCCGACTGAGAGATTCCAATCTCATCCTATACCAAAGCAGCTTGTGTGGTCGAAATCGGCCTAAAGAGTTAAACCTTAATTCAAAATAACTGCCATTAGAATACTATAAGACTGCATTACACAAATTGTTTAAAAAAACAATTATACTAAAACATACCGGTGTCCTAAATGCCACTCCGGGTGGGTAGGAAGCGGAATGGCTGGAGCAATGGGGGGGAACCTGAGCCACGCCCACGCCTGAAGCAGCATGTGACACCCACCAATGTCACTTCTGCATGGATCTGTGCACTCGCACATTTGTCTAAACAAATGTGCAAGGACCGCAGATCCCCAGCTATACGATCCAATGTCTTCGAAGTCCCCAGCAAGCAATGGGACGTAATGCGCCGTGACCAAGCTCCCCCCGGATCTGTCGCTCAGCAGCCATGATCCGATAAGTCATGCAATGTGTGCCTTAGTAAATCACGTCACATCGATCAAATCGGGATGAACCTCACCCCAATGCGCAAAGTGTCTATCAAAGAAAGACAGCCGCAAATATTTGCCTTTAAGCTCCGTGTTTGCATTAGGTTCATGACCGAAAACGTCCTCAATGACGGTCTCCCAATCCACGACGGTCACCCCTGTGACGACGTTGCCCTTGGTGGGCAAACCCAAAATACCAGCCACATCTTCCAATGTGATGGTCATTTCTCCCTGCGTCATATGGAATGTATGGGTCTCTGGTCTCCACCGCTCAACCAGAGCACTAACCAGCACAGCATCAATCTTAAAAAAAAATAACAAATCAATTTATATGCATTAATGTTTTAAAAACATGCATTACTCAACTAATTTCCAACTTCTATACCTGAATATGTTGCATGCGTGCGACATGTAGAAAGTCGGCATGGCCTAACATATCACCGACTATGTCAGGTATATCGTCGTGTTGTGCCCCCCCCCCCCCCCGTCGCTTTACCGCGTCGAGTCTTCAATAGCCTAGCTGAGTCATCGTTCCACACAGCTTGTGAAACGTGGGTCCGCTGAGTCCGCCTACGCAGAACAGCCCACTTATACGGGGTAGGGATGACATGTGTCGTCGGATCCATGGGCTCACCCTCATGATCGGATCCAGAGCGCGAAGAATCACTCGAAGATGACTCAGCCATCTAACAACTATCTTAATATAAATAAATGAAAATTAATGTTCAACAAAATTTGACTTCGGTTGACAACACATTTCAAATAATTATCATATCAAATTAATTAAACATAATGTACATAAGTATTAATCCTAAACCATAATCAGTCAAACATTGACCCTAAAACTATTTGGGTAGAGCCCACAAAGGCTTAAAGAATACTTAGGTGAAATGAAGGAGTTCAATCAGTTCATGCTAGGGATTAACAAGTTCAATCAGTTCATGCTAGGGACATGAAGGAGTTCCATCTTGAGCTTCATAACTTACAACAACAAATCATTAACCCTAAACCATAAACCCATACACCCTAATCAATTATCCAGGAAATCACACTGACCCTGTTATCGAGGAATTAGTGACTTGACTGACCTCAAGAGTGGAATAAAGTCACGGGTTATCGTTTGGCCCTGTGTTTCGAGCTATGGTAGTACTATGCCATTTCTGACAACTTCGTGAAGTAGATAAGGACAAAAACATAGGTCTCTTTTGGGATGTAAAAGTATCATTTTTAAATATAAGAAATCATGTCTTAGAGTATTTAGATTAAAGTATTTTACTGGTACGAGAGTTTTTTTTCCTAAAAAAATTGAATTTTTAATATAAGAAACTTTTTTTACATAATTTTATTTTTTGAACATCACAAATCAAAATAATTTTTTGGAGTTTCTTTTAATTTTTTACATTGTAACAAAATTTAGTAAAAGTTCTTATAACTGACATAACATTATAGGAATTATAAAAAGATGAATAAGTAACTTAAAAAACTCATATAAGCATTTTTCATTGTTGATGTTTTAAGATTCTCTATAAGCATTTAAAAAAAATAAAAAATGAAATAAGTTTATGGAGAAGTTAAAATGAATTTTTCATTAGTTCATTTCTAGATGTCATCTCATCTTTTAGAGAAACTATATTTGTGAGCTTCTAAACATTAATTAATGAAGAGTTTATTTTTACTTATGAAAACCCCTAACCCCAATCAATTATCCAAACACACTAAACCTAAACCCTAAACCCCTAAACCCTAAACACTAACCCTAAACCATTATCCATACAACCTAAACCTTAAACCCTAAACCATAACCCCTACACCATTATCCATACCCCCTAAACCCTAAACACTACACCCTTAACCATAAACCCTTGGTCCTCAACCCTAAACCCTAACCCATAAAACCTAAGTCCTATACCCTTAACCCTAAACCAACCATCTACATAGCTAACACTAACATGAACGAACCTAATAATTTTCTTCCTAACATTTTAATAACCTACAAAATTTTCTATGAACCTAACAATTTTCTACAGACCTAACATGTACGTCATTAACTAACATGTGGACCCTAGTAATTTTCTAAGAACATATAATGTACGGTGCTAACAATTCAATAATAAAAAATGCTAAATTATAAAATTCACTTACTTGTTGACAGAGCTTCATTGCAAGAAAAATCTACCCAAACTCCCAAGTGCACCAAGCCAAACTTTTTCACCCAACCAAGAAAAGTTACAAATAGTGAATAGTGAAATTTTTTGGCCTTTTATAGAACCCAAGCAACCCAAACACGCCTCAAATAGGCGTGTTTAAACACGCCTAAATTAGGCGTGTTTAAACATGCCTATTTTGGGTGTGTTACATGACCCCATTTTCTTAAATATTTTCCAAACTACCCCTTTTTTTAATTATTTAATTAATTTGTATTATTTATTTAATTTTGCCACTAGGAATATCATCATGTGTCAAAAATATTAATTTTCCTTTCGGTTAATATAAGTTTTGAATTCATAAAGCAGGCACATTGCAAATTAGTAAAGTTTGTTCAAATTGGACGATAGGTTAAAATAAGGCTTAAATATATTCTTCCTTCACGTCGCTTTCCTTTTTATCTCTTCACGTTTTTTTCATTTTTATTTCTGAAAAACAAAATCATGTTTTATTCCTTTTAAATTATGTTTGTTTCTTTTAAAGACATTTTAACAGTAAAATTATTATTTAAACAGTGAAAAATTATTATCTAAAATATTTTAAAGATGATAAGAACCCAAATAAAAAAAATTACCAGATGAAAAATATATTACACCTTAAAATAATGAGATGTTTTATTAGTTGTTGGAATGAATCAAAACAGAAAAAAAAAAAGAGGAACCTTGATGCAGAGGAAGACTTGGTTCTATCTCTGGAACTCGGCAAGGTCGACGACGAGGTCAGACTTGAGCAAGCGGGAGACGCTGAACCGAATGAAGCGGTCGAGCCAGACCGGGTGCGAGCGAAGCCTCTTCAGCTCTTTCGCCGCCATCAGCCCTTCTTTACCCATCTCCTTCTTCCGTCGCCATATCGAAAGACTCGGGCTCGAGGCACCACCCGAAGCCCACCGGGCCCAGTTACGCGAGCTCGCTCGCACCACTGCTGCAACCGCAACATGCACCGACATTAATTAACACTAAAACAAAACGAGGAGAAAGAAGAGAAACAAACAAGTGATGCTAGGCTGAAAATCAAAGGACCATTGCCTACATTTTTTGTTATTATAAAAATGTTTTAATTACCTTTTTATTCCCAATAGTTACAATTTACCATTCTATTTTTACATTTTAATAAATTATATCTCATTTGGGTTATTGTAATTATAGTTTTTTAGCTGTTTTTTTAGCCTTCACGATTTTTTTTTTAATTAGCATTCACTAATAGATTTTAAATTAATTATCGAAAAGGGATAAGTCGTAATAGGTGTTACAAAACAACTTGTGACTCAGAAGTAGTGAATCCTATTACGACTTTTGTTTTTTTTTTTTTTTAAATTGAAGTTGTAAAAGATTTAACCTTTAGTGTAATTTTTTTATTTAATTTACAGTTTTAAAGTCATAATTTTTTTTTTTTTTACTTTTTTAAAGGAAGTCGTAAATATATTTATGACTTCCATTTAATGAGTTTTTTTTTAAGTCTTAAGTTTTTTTAAAAAAATTTTAAATAAATTTCTAATTTAATTATTTAATAAATAAATATATATTTTTATTAAATAATGAATTTAATTTTGGTATAATAAATATTTTTAATATATATTTTAGGAATTTTTAATTTGATGAATTTAATATAAACTTTTTTCTTAGTCACCTTGAGAGTTCGGTGTGTTGTTTTAAGTTGATTTTGTTTAGTAGTTCATTTTTTTAATATACAATATTTTATATGATTATAATGTAATCATGCTTGAAAATTCTAATCATGTTTAATTTTGAATGTAAAAGAAGAAAAACAAAAAAAGAATCTGTGTGCGGCGGAAAATTCCATCGATAACTAATTTTCTGTTTTAATTTTTATATTTTTTTCCAGCACCGTTTGTTATTTATGAATATTTAATTCTCATTTCTATTATTTAACGACAATATCGAAACTAACACATACATGCAATTAATGAAATATTCAAATTCATTAATCCTAAACAAATTAACTAAAATTCAAAGTAAGGGAGTCACAAAAGCACCATGTCTAATAAGTCAATACTAATCATAAAATGTTGTGTGTCAGTAATCAAAATAGTCATTGTTGTAGTCCCTCTGTTGGTCATCTTGTTGTTGTTGGTCATTTTGTTGTTGCTCCCGGTGATGTGGTTGATCATTATGTTGTTGCTGCTGTTGGTCATGTGACTGGTTATGTGGTTGGTCATTGTCGAATAACTTCCTTTGAATCAATTGGTTGATAGGAAGATCCTTGCATATGCTGCATGAACGTGTCGTCTCCAAATTTATAATTATGTGCAAGATCTCCAGTACCATAAAGATGAGTTATGCTTTTGCCCCATAGTAGCAACCCAACAGTGAGTCCTAAGTCTTTGTTCTCCAGCGGGGTCTAAAGGAGTCATTTCTGATTCACCAACACTTGAGACCACATCGAACCTAGCTTGAGATAGTCTAGCCTCAAAGTCTTCCTGTCATTGATAAACAATTATTATTACATAAATGTATTAAACATTGTAAGAAATAAGAGTGCATGGCAGATAATGGTTTCACATGTGTCTACCTAGATCTATCATCGACAAATTCACCAGTATCCTTTCGTAAATGAGTTTGCTGAAAAATTTCATCAACATGCAGATTGACCAAGCTCCTAAGACTATTTTCAAAGTAAAAAATAGGAATGCGCTCCTGGCATTATCTAATCTTAACATGATCATACCAAACGAATGGCGTGATCCTGCAAGGAAATTAAACCACTATGTGCATACACCCACCCTTTTCAAATGCCCGATTGTTTTTGCCTGTTGACACCTGGAACGATACTTAGGTGCATTCCGATGTGATAACATATCGTTCCACACACGATCTCCAATCCAATATGACCTTTTATTTTCATTTCGAGCATCCCTAAACATCACAGAAACAAGAATACACACTTAATAATGTTAGCAAAAAATTATATAATACATATTATCAGTGACATTAATACAAAACATGTAACCAATTCCAATTAAATTGTATACCTGATAAATAGTATACATTCAAGTGCGTCGTAACACAGATTTCTTTAAAGCATTTAGCAAAATATGAGCTGGCATTGGAATTGCAGGTTGAGTTGAGCCTGCTTAATGAAAACAAAGATGTGTCAGCCTAGTAAGACTTGAAAGCTAGAACAGAGTTTCCAAACAATGCAAAAGTAAGTAAGGAACTAGAATGTATGAGAACAGAAATTAAAGTATTTGTTTAATAGTGAGAATCAAAGGTATATTAGGCTGAAACCGTATGTCTACATGACATTATAGTACCGATTTATATAGAAAGATCATATTAATTACACATAATTAAAGGATATTTAGTTTCCTATAAATCAAATATGTTTCCTCTAAGTCAGATTTCAAATCATATACAGTAAATGTATAATATTTATTCTTGATTCTCAACAGTATTCAATAACTAAATGGAGCATTCTGGCACTATTTAACATTAATCACCTATTTCATTTGGAACTGCCTCTGAAGAAGGCTAACTATAGTTTTAAAACCTAGACCAGGCCAACAGATTTAACATATATTAGGAAAACTAGTCGACAACCTCTCAATGCACACTGAGTCCAAAAGTAACAAAGGAGTTCCTTTTACAAATACACGTTCAAGGGTCTCCCAACAAAGACCCAAACATGTACTTAAATGTGTTAAACCTGAAAAATCAAGGGTATTTTTTAGAATTAAACCAAGACATTTAGCTTTTTGTGTTTTTTTCCTTATTTTTAATTTTTCTTGTCAAGCTGGAATTTTTAGCCAAACCAAACTAGCAGTCAAACAGAGACCCAAATATGTGCTTGATTGTGTTAAACCAGGAAAACTAGGGGTATTTTTAGAATTAAACCAGAACATTTAGCTTTTTGTATTTTTTTTCCTTTTTTCTTTTTCTTGTCAAGATGGAAATTTTAGCCAGACCAAACCAGCAGCCAAACAGTTTACCTAACTATCCCCCATATTGATTCCTCCACTAGTCTAGGTTTACAACTATGTAACTAAGAAGAAAAGCCAAATAATATGGATTATAGGGAGCATAAAGGAACTCTATAAATTAATATCAGTGATATAAAATCAATCATGAACCTAAATCTAAGTTATCTAATAGCTTAAGAAGCAGAATTGGTCCTTGACAAGTGAAAACTAAAAGCATAGGTGAGAAAGACAAAAGTGGAGTGTTCTCATCATTTGCTAAGTTTTATGCATTAGTTGAAAAACAAAAGTCGCTTTGACTTGAAAATTTTTAGAACTGATGGAGGATGAGTTTTGTGTGAGCAAGAGAATTGAATGTGAGTTGACAACCCCTATACACCTTAAAATAATGGGTTAGCAAAGAGGAGAAATAGAACATTGTTGGATATCGAATGTGCATGTTGAAAGGAAAAAATCTACCTCATTGTTATTGAAGAGAGGCAATAAGCATTGATTCCTATATATTGAATAGGTCCCAATCTAAAAGATTGAAAGCAGTGACTCCGAAGGATGGTTGGACTCTCAGCAAACCAAATATGAACCATTTGAGGATCTTTGGATCCTTGTGCTACAAGTACATTCCTAATGTAAGGAGAAAAATAGTAGATGGCAAGACTGAAGCTTCTCATACTAGTTTGATATCATTCGATAACAACATATAAGCTCTTTAATCCAAGTTAGAAGACAATGATCATTAGCAGAGATGTTGCAATAGATGAGACAACATCATGGAATTATGATAAATAATCAAATTCTAGTATTATTTTTGTCTTTGGTGGAGAAGATCAATTGAGAACAGATGGGTCAGCACTAACAGTACAACAATATCAAGTGAGAAGATGTCAAAGTGAGACATTTCCATTAGTAAGACTTACTAATCATGAAGTATATACAAATGATGCAATCTTTGACATGGGTGAGTTGGTGCATTTTTCCTTTATGGTAGACTTTGAGCCACTGAATTGGGAGCAGGCTCTTCAACAGAAGAAATGGAAGGGTGTCATGGCTGAAGAAATTAATGCAATTGAGAGGATTAAGACATGGGAGCTTGTAGATCTTCCAATTACAAAGTAACCAATTGATGTGAAGTGGGTTTTCAAGTTCAAACTAAAACCAGATGGCACAATTGCAAAACATTTCATCTAGTTGGTGGCTAAAGGTTTCCTTCAGAGACCCGGATTGGACTATATTTAAGTATATTCACTAGTTGCAAGAATGAAAACAATTAGACTAATGATTGAGGTTGCTAGCTTAAAAGGTTGGCCTGTGTGCCAACTAGATATGAAATTTGCCTTTCTCAATGAACCATTGGAGGAATAGGTGCATGCACTGCCACCACCAGGTTTTGAAGTAAAAGGAAGAGAACATCCATTGAAGTAAACTGAGGAAGGTAATATATAGGTTGAAACAAGCCCCTCGGGCTTGGAACAAGAGGATATATGGTTGTCTTTTTAAATAGGGATTCACAAAGTGCTCAATTGAATTTTTCATGTATGTTAGATTGCCTAAAGGTACGAACTTGATACTAGTGTGCCTATATGTGGATGATTTGATAATAAGGACAGGTAGTGATCAAACTGAAATTGAAAAGTTTAAGGGAAGAATGAAGTCAAAATTTGAAATGAATGACTTGGGACTTCTGAATTATTTCCTTGGATTAGAGTTTGTGCACACCAACAAGGGAATGTTTCATATTGTGGTCCATATATTAAGTTACCATCAAATTTTTAACAGTGACATCATGACATGGCAATGGATTTTCATATAAACCCTTCACTATTGTTCATATTGGCCACTAACTTAATGACTAAATGATGAAACAAGATTGGATTCTATGTGCTTGTCATACATAGAACTTCACAGTTTAGTAAAATTAGTGGTTGAGCTGCACCAAGTTGACCTTGACCCTCTATGGTTGGTTTTACTTTCATTTTTGTATTTCACATGCTTGTATAGTTAGCGTTTACAGTCAACCACCACAAAGTTGTCCCTAGAGCTAAAATACGAAATAGCCAATTCAACTCTCAACATGAACAACCAAGTTTCACAAACCCCAAAACCATTGACCAATAAGGTATTTTTAATTTTCCAAATATAACAGCATAAGGTGGTTTGGCATATTGTGATTATTCATAAATCCAAATCAGCACAATGACTCGCCACATGACAAATGTAACAACTACATCAACTAACATGGGTTAACAAATGGATGGCAACTTAACATGTGGTCCACGTTTGCTGTCCTCTAAAGATATATAAGGCACATCCACATTTATATATTTTAGAAAATAAATTACACATGTTAATAAAAATCAGTTTTAAGCCACTCAGCAGACTATAAATAGTTTAATAGTCACAATAAATAGCAAAAAACTGGTCTGAAGAATACATGAAACCTTAGTACAAACTACAAAAAAATAATATGTTTAGGCCTTATTTTGGGGGTGGAAAGTCTCTCCTAATTGCTTGCACACGATGGATCCAATTACCTACATATAATGAATCAATAAGATCAACTTTATCACTTATTGTTCATCAATAACTGCCAAAGAGCCCAAAACATTTAGCACCAACAAAAATAAAAGTTAACGATTTTGATGGAAAAAATATAATCATAGTAATACTTGTAAATTTGGTATATGATTTTTTTCCAACTGGTGAATTATATGTTATATAATTATGTAAATAACAGTGACAATATATTCATGTAAATATTATTGTATGTACGACTCCTACACTCCAAATTATAGGCTACAAGCTCCGTTGTGTTATTATGACACAACTCCCTTAGTCTATCATTCTCTTTCATCCTCAACATCATATGTAGAGCATAACACAGGTAACCCAAATGTGAATTTCACTAAAAATGAAATGTTTAACATTCTGTTCCAAAATTTATAAATTATTTGTCTGTTAAGAGATAAATAGTTTGACATAAAAAATAATATGGAGGAGTTGAATGTTCTTCTCGTTCACATTTTTTAACAGTCTTAGGTATTTGAATGGCACGGATGAGTTGAGAGAGCATATTGTGTGTTGGTCGTGCAATTTCCCATTTTGAAAACCTCATTCATAGTCACAGAACAAGAAAACAAGATAATGACAAAAAAAAATAGTTTTTCTATTGTGAATATCCAACAATGTTCATACGTGGTGCTAGTTACTCAACCTCATTGAACCATTACAACAGAAAACAATGCAGTTCTGTTGTACCCACATACACCTTAAATATTGCAATAATAAAAACATATTATTATATCAACCAAATTGTTAAATCATTATTAGAAACATTAATTCATGTATGTTACATATAATATAATCAAGCATAATGACCAAACCAGACATAAGTGAACTAGACTCTGAAGCCTGAAGACGTGCATCAACAACAAATTTTTGTCATACACATGTACAGTGAATGCATCCTATTAGTAACTAACTTCTCTCAATTTGTTATATATCCGAACCATATATGGGCATTGAAACTGAAAAATCAAATATTCAATGATTATTTTTTTATCACATACAAGTTTAGTTGTTTTAGTTAATTTTTTGTCTATCATTCTTAGCTTGTTTGACCTCTTTTGGACTTTTATTTTTCCATTCTAATTCAGTTTTTGGCCTAGGCAAGTAAGTGGGCTTAATTGCTAATTGTAGCGTATTTTTGGATTTTTGCTCACTTAACATATCTGACTTGTGCAGTGCCTATAAAATGCTACCAACCTCTGAATGCAGCGTTCTAGGAGTCCCTGGAAAGATAACAAAAAGATCTACAAGTCTATCAGAAATAGCCTGAGGCCAATTCTGTCATTTTAAGGGTCATTTTGAGCTTCGAAGTTAGCACATCTGCACTTGTAATTTTGGGCTGTGAATTTGAATTTTATGGTTGTAAATAGAAAATAATTAGAATTGATGGGTTTTGTTGATGGCCCATTCTTTTCTTCAGACTTAGTTACTACTTATTAGTGACATTGGACAGATTTCACTACACAATTTCATTTAATAAAAACAGTTTTACATTTTCTTCTTTTAGGTTTTTAGGATCAAAACCCTTGCTCTCATTTTCTCTCAATTGTTCTTGGTTGTTCTTCATTTTCATTTTTCTGTTCTTCCATTTTCATGCAATAATTCCATGGAGCTTTCACTGATGATGATCATGGAAGGCTAAATCCTCAATCAATCCAAGGATCCAACCCAAGCACAAGAAAAATTTGAGTTCTGGTTTGGTATTTCGAATTCTATGTGAATGTTCATCTTCTTCTTCAATTGATATTCTGTTTTCATGATTATAAATGCGTTTAGGATTGAAAACGGATTAGGTTATGGATTCATTTCCTAATTTTGAATATTAATCACAAATTAATTGGATGATATTTTAGTTAGGGTTGTGGTTTCAATCAATTTAGGGGTTAAGTCGATTGAGTTGCTCCTAATGAGATTGAATGAACTTTCATAATAGGATAAATTTCTGAGAACAATGGTGATTCAAATTGCTTGGTGAGGTGAATTGGATTGATGCTTTAATTCTGTTTTACATTACTTCTTTTGAATTCTGTTAGTTTCTGTGTTGCTCTTTAATTTTAGTTTACGCTTTTGCAAGTTTTACTTACGCACACAAACTGTTTGATAAAATTCCCCCCTTACTGTTAGTAGTGAATTGAAGCTAGAACCATATTGATTGTGTCTCTGAGTCGACCTAGGTTAATCCTGTGCTACAGAATTAACGTAGTTAAATTGTTTTGATACGTGTCGATAACGTAATATCAAAATTGTCGCCGTTGCCGAGGACACGGTTCATTGTGTGCTAGCTTTAATTTGCTGTAATTAGTTCATAGTAGTAGTTATATATATAAAAAAATATTTGCATACATTCACTGCATATTGACATTCTATTGCACAATTGCACTTTGTCACATATTTGCATTATTGCTGCTGTGCATTATGAAGTATGAATGATGTAGTTTATGTGTGCTGTCAAAAAAATAGAGAAAACAGAGAAAAAACAGAGTAGTATTAGGGAGAAAGTAGTGTAGTGTAGTTGTTTTTGTAGTGTCATTTTGCTGTTCCAAAGTTTTTTCAGCTTGTGCAGTTTGAGTTGTGATTTATTTCCCAAGGTTTATCCCCCATTTTAAACAAAAGCAACCCATTTAAGGGTTGGGTGTGGGTTCAAGTTAGTAAATTTGAATTCTAAGTAGGAGTTTTGGACCAGTTTTTACAATTGTCGCAGGGGCATCCTGGTAATTTCGTAGCAAACTATCTCAGAATTGGCTGAAATTTTACCAGAAGGTGCAGAAAATTCATGCATCAAGTTGAACCTGATATGGAGTAACACGTTCACCAAGGGTCCAAATCACCAAATTCCATCGTTTAGTCCATTTTTTAGGCGATTTTCTAATTTCATGATTTTAAAAAATCACAAAAATCAATTATGATTTTTAGACATTCACTGTTATTTTTTTAGATTTTTTCAAAAAATTTTAGGGCAGTTTTCCAATTTCTATTTCATTTTAGCATATATAGTTGGTATTGTCCTGGTAGCATAGTTGTTTGATATTTTTGTGTTGTCTGTGTTTATTGTTCCTTATGAGCTGAACTGTGTATGACTAGGTCCACATCAAGTGACTTACATTCATATGATCCTGAGATAGATAGGACATTTCACAGATTAAACAGACATAACCTAAGGTTATATGACTTTGATAGTGTAGTTTTAGACAGTAGTGTAGTGTCTTCTGACTTTGATTCTGAATTTACTTATGATCCTTCTACTTCTACACATCTTGATATCATGGCTGATAACAACCTAACTCTTAAAGAGTTAGCTACACCTGATGTTGTTTACCAACCTTGGTGTATTCAATACCCTGAGACTGAGGTCAGTTATGAGCTAAAATCTGGCCTGATCCATTTGCTTCCTAAGGTTCATGGACTTGCTGGTGAAGATCCACATAAACACCTTAAGGAGTTTTATGTGATGTGTTCCACCATGCAACCACATGATGTTCATGAGGATTATGTCAAGATGAAAGCATTTCCTTTTGTTGATTTGAGGGGGAGTTACTTGAAGCATGAAGAGAAATTGAAGACTTGGAAATGTTTTGGGCTTTCAACATGTTTGAAGATTTGAAGAAAAGCTTGTGATTAAATGTGAAAGGAAGGAAGTTTCTGATGATCCAAGTCATTGCATTCATACCATTCATAAGCATTTAGGTTTAAATAACAAAGGCAGTAAGTAATTGTTTTGAATCATGAAATAAGCTAAGTGTTTTTGGAAAAATAGCATTGCACTGATTTAATCGATTAAAACAAGCAAAGAATCGATTATTTTGTTCTTGAAGCTTTCTGGAAAATTATCAAGAACAGTTTAATCGATTACACTATCGGATTAATCGATTATTTTAACTTAGAATGGAAATAATTTGCCTTTATTACCTTTTTAATTGATTACTACTAAGCCGTAATCGATTATATTACTCATGCAGAAAATAGCACCACGCTAGTATAATCGATTACCATTTATTGTAATTGATTACTTAGTTCATTGCATGTTTTGCATGATGCCTGTCTTAATCGATTACCATTCATTGTAATCGATTACATAGTACAAACATGTTTTACAAAATGCCTGGTATAATCGATTACCAATTATTGTAATTGATTACTTAGTACAAACTCATTTTACATAGTGCCTGGAGTAATCGATTACACATCGGGATAATCGATTAAATTGCTCGTTAATGCTGCCCAGAATGTTTATGAACACTTTAATCGATTACAGGAGCGTGTGTAATCGATTACATATGCAAAATAATCGATTATAGGAGCGCATTTAATCGATTACAGGCGGTTACAAATCTTTCTATAAATTGAATCCTTGCTTAGCTTATTTCACAACTTGAGTTTTTCGAATTCTGAGCATTCTAAGCTTTCACAAAGTGATTTTTCTGGGTTCTTAAGTTCTTGCTTCCATCAAAACCAATATGGGTCTTTATGATTGAGTGAAGCAAGATTTTCTTGTCAAAGTTTAAGGATGGGCTTATTCTAAATTTAGTGCTTGCATTCAACCTGGTATATTCATTCTTATGCATATTATCTTTTGGATCATCAGGTGCTTTCTTTCCTTACTCTTTGTGTTTGTAATTCTCTGTTGAATCTTGTATTTGATTTTCTATTGAAAGTGGGGTTCTTGCTTGTATTTTAGATATAGTGTTTCTCTAAGTGTTGCTGGGTAGTGTTCTCAGCTGGGTTTGGTCTCTAAGGATCTAATAGGGTTTTAGATCTCTGAACTTTATCTAGGGTTGATAAAGAGAGACTTGTAATAATCTTGTAAGAACTAAAATTTACAATAGTAGAACTCTACTCTAGTGTTGAGTAGAAGAAAACTGGATGTAGCTTTATAGTGTTTGAAGTGAACCAGTATAATTCCTTATGTGGTTGTTTAATTATGCATATTTGATTGTTTTATGTGAATTCTTATTAACTACTTAATTCTTGAAGCATTACATCTCTTGGGTTGATTCTTGGATAAAGGTTCTTGGTTTCTAATTTGAAAAAGATCCACAAAGGGAAAAACTCTGATTTTGATCAATAAATTTTTTAATTTACCAAGCCTAACCAATTCACCCCCCTCTTGGTTAAGTGTGAAGTGTGCCTATATTTTACACCTTTCTCTTTGGATGGTGTTGCTAAGGATTGGTTGTACCTTCAACCAGATCCTATCACCACTTGGACAGACATAAAGAGAAGATTCTTGGAGAAATTCTTCCCTGGCTCTAGAACAGCATCCATCCGAAAGGAAATTTGTGGCATAAGGCAGTTCCCTTTAGACCTCCACAGTAGCCCTTCCGGCCTGCCACCACTAAATACCAACCTCCTCCTTTTAGAAAACAACCACAGTTCCAGCAACCTGCACCTGCACCTGCACCTACACCTCCACAACCTATGCAGGCTAGTTCTGGACCTTCATTGGAGGATTTAATGAAGCAAATGGCAACTAGCAATCTCCAGTTTCAACAAAATTTTAGTGCCACCATCCAGGACCTGCAGACTCAGATTAGACAGTTAGCTACAACTGTCAACCAGATGCAGCAACAAGGTTCTGGTAACCTTCCAGCACAACCAGTTGTTAATCCGAAGAATGTGAGTGCTATTACCTTGAGGAGTGGCGCGGAACTTCTAGATGCTGGTGCTAGTGAAAAAGTTGATAATGGTGCCAAAACAGATTCTGCACCAAAACAGATTCCCTTACCTTTTCCTTCTAGAGCCATTCCTGTAAAGAAAGTGGTAGACCTTGATTCTGATATGCTTGAGACTTTCAGGAGGGTGGAAGTCAACATTCCCCTCTTGGATGCCATCAAACAGATTCCAAAATATGCAAAGTTCCTGAAGGATTTGTGCACCCACAAGAGGAAGCTTAAGGGAAATGAGCAAGTGAAGATGGGCAGAAATGTTTCAACACTGATACAGGGTAAAACTGTTGATGCCATCCCACTATCCACCTTGCCACAGAAGTGCAAGGATCCTGGCATTTTCACTGTCCCATGCACCATTGGAAATATTACTTTTGCAGATGCCTTGCGTGATCTTGGAGCCTCCATTAATGTCATGCCCACATCAGTTTACAAAGCACTACACCTTGGTGAGATGAAACCCACTGGTGTTGTCATCCACTTAGCCAACAGGAGTGTTGCACTTCCACTTGGACTTATTGAAGATGTGCTGGTATGGGTTAATAATTTGATCTTCCCAGCGGTTTTTTACATTTTGGATATGGAGAATGAGTCTTCCAGCCATGGTTCCACATTAATCCTAGGGAGACCATTCTTGATGACAGCTAGAACCAAAATTGATGTGCATGCAGGAACTCTTTCTATGGAGTTTGGTGATGACATTGTTCAGTTTAATATTTTTGAGGCTATGAGACATCCTGTAAAGGAGCATTCTATTTTTCTTCTTGATATCATTGATGCTGCAATAGATAGTGTAGATATTTTTGACTTACTTTCTGATTTATCTTCTTACTTTTCTGACTTTGATCTTGGTTCTTGTAATTGTACCTGTGATGATTCTGCTGCTGTGTGTAGCATTTGTGCAGAAATTTCCTCTGCACTTCACTCTGATTGTGCTCCAGGTACAGATACATTGGATGGACACTTGCTGATCGTCCTAGAATTAATCCTTCCATTTGCATGCATTGGATACTTTTGGAGGATGATTCTAGACCAGTGAGGCAACCCTAGAGGAGACTGAATCCCACTATTCTTGATGTGGTGAAGAAGGAAGTGACGAAGCTACTAGCTGCAGGGATCATCTATCCCATCTCTGATAGCACTTGGGTTTCACCTGTCCAAGTGGTTCCTAAGAAGTCTGGTCTCACAATTGTGAAGAATCAAGATAATGAGCTGATTCCGACTAGAGTGGCCAACAGTTGGCGAGTTTGCATTGATTACAGGAGACTCGACCAGGCCACTAGCAAGGACCATTTCCCTCTGCCTTTCATTGATTAAGTTTTAGAGAGGTTGGCAGGTAAATCACATTATTGCTTTCTTGATGGTTTTTCTGGATACATGCAAATCCATACTGCACCAGAGGATCAACATAAGACCACATTCACTTGTCCATTTGGCACATTTACTTACACCTTAAATATTGCAATAATAAAAACATATTATTATATCAACCAAATTGGTAAATCATTATTAGAAACATTAATTCATGTATGTTACATATAATATAATCAAGCATAATGACCAAACCAGACATAAGTGAACTAGACTCTAAAGCCTGAAGACATGCATCAACAACAAATTTTTGTCATACACATGTACAGTGAATGCATCCTATTAGCAACTAACTTCTCTCAATTTGTTATATATCCGAACCATATATGGGCATTGAAACTGAAAAATCAAATATTCAATGATTATTTTTTTTATCACATACAAGTTTAGTTGTCTTAGTCAAGAGATTAGTAGTGTTTTTCAATTCACTGGAACAATGACTGAAACATAGGGATTCACAGGAGTATAAGTGTTTGTTGTTTACTCAAGGAAGTTTTGCATATGATAGGAATTAAACACAAATTTATTGGATATAGGGGGAGTAACTGATAGAGTGATTTTAGTTAAATTTTTGCCTATCATTATTAGCTTGTTTGACCTCTTTTGGACTTTTATTTTTCCATTCTAATTCAGTTTTTGGCCTAGGCAAGTAAGTGGGCTTAATTGCTAATTGTAGCGTATTTTTGGATTTTTGCTCACTTAACGTACCTGACTTGTGCAGTGCCTATAGAATGCTACCAATCTCTGAATGCAGCGTTTTAGGAGTCCTTGGAAAGATAACAAAAAGATCTACAAGTTTACCAGAAATAGCCCGAGGCCAATTCTATCATTTTGAGGGTCATTTTGAGCTTCAAAGTTAGCACCTCTGCACTTGTAATTTTGGGCTGCAAATTTGAATTTTATGATTGTAAACAGTAAATAATTAGAATTGATGGGTTTTGTTGATGGCCCATTCTTTTCTTCAGACTTAGTCACTACTTATTAGTGACATTGGACAGATTTCACTACACAATTTCATTTAATAAAAACAGTTTTACATTTCCTTCTTTTAGGTTTTTAGGATCAAAACCCTTGCTCTCATTTTCTCTCAACTGTTCTTGCTTGTTCTTCATTGTTCTTCATTTTCATTTTTTTGTTCTTCCATTTTCATGCAATAATTCCATGGGGCTTTCACTGATGATGATCATGGAAGGCTAAATCCTCAATCAATCCAAGGATCCAACCCAAGCACAAGGAGAATTTGAGTTCTGGTTTGGTATTTCGAATTCTATGTGAATGTTCATCTTCTTCTTCAATTGCTATTATGTTTTCATGATTATGAATGCATTTAGGATTGGAAACGGATTAGGTTATGGATTCATTTCCTAATTTCGAATATTAATCACATATTAATTGGATGATATTTCAGTTAGGGTTGTGGTTTCAATCAATTTAGGGGTTAAGTCGATTGAGTGGCTTCTAATGAGATTGAATGAACTTTCATAATAGGATAAATTTCTGAGAACAATGATGATTCAAATTGCTTGGTGAGGTGAATTGGATTGATGCTTTAATTCTGTTTTACATTACTTCTTTTGAATTCTGTTAGTTTCTGTGTTGCTCTTTAATTTTAGTTTACGCTTTTGCAAGTTTTACTTACGCACACAAACTGTTCGATAAAATTCCCCCCTTATTGTTAATAGTGAATTGAAGCTAGAACCATATTGATTGTGTCTCTGAGTCGACCTAGGTTAATCCTGTGCTATAGAATTAACGTAGTTAAATTGTTTTGGTACGTGTCGACAACGTAATATCAGTAACATGAAGAATGAAGCCTATGACTTAGAAGAATGTCTTGAGCTCTTCACATGCCTTGAAGATTGTAATTCAAATGAAGTGTAGGAGAAGCCAATCTTTTGATCCTTTGATGTGATAATCGATTACCATTTTTCGTAATCGATTACACAAGCTGTTTTCTGAAATAACACTTTTATGATTTAATCGATAACAGCTTGGATTATCGATTATTTTGTTTGTTTTTGAAACCTAGAATGTGCCTTGAACACTTTGATCGATTAAGTGATAATTTAATCGATTACATATGCGTTTTAATCGATTATTTGGCGCGTGTAATCGATTACAAGTTGTTACAAAATTCTATTATAAATAGAAGGAAGGCTTGACTTGAAATTCAACTTGAACACTTCGTATTTTCTGAGTATACACAAGCCTTCTAAGAGTTTGAAAGTGATTTTCTAGGTTTACTAACTTCTTGTCCTACTCCGTAATCTTCATGGGTATTGAATGATTTTTAGGCAAGAAACTTCAAAGAGTTTAGTTGAGAGCATGTTCTGAAATTCTGTTTTCTGCTATTCAACCTTGATTGGTAATTCATATGCATTCACATTCATTGGATCATCAGGTTGTTTCTCTCCATAATCTTTGATTGTAATTTCATTTTTGTAATTTTTGTTATTTGATGCTATTGTAAATGGGTTCTTGAAGCTTGGGCTAGAGTAGTGTTCTCTAGGAAAGAACAGAGTAGTGTTCTCTGGTTCTTGTTCATTAGAAGTCTAATACGGTTTTAGATTTCTATTCTTTATCTAGTGTTGATAAAGAGAGTTTGTTATAAAGCTTGTAAGAAAAGAAATTTATAATAGTGGAACTCTAATCTAGTGTTGATTAGAAGAAACTGGATGTAGCTTCTCTTGAGAAGTGAACCGGTATACTTGTGTTGATTTTCTTTATCTCTATTTCTACAACTCATCTTGTTCATTTGTTCTTGGTGTCATTATCATTACCCAACAAGTTCTATTTTGAGCTATTGGTTTCTTGAGTTGAGTTATTTGATTGATTAAAAACATTCTTGGTTTAAAAGTGATTAAGATCCTTTAACTTTGATTTTATAAATAAATTTTTAAAAGACCAAGTTTAAACTAATTCACCCCCTCTTGGTTATTGTGGGTATTCCTATTGTTTTCAAAATTGTCTCCTTATATATGTCATTATGACTCATAAATAATAGAGCCTTACACCACTGCAACAATCATTTGGGTTGTACAAGTGACTATGTAATTCCAATGCAAAGGAATAACAAAACAGTAACATACAAGTTGTTGGATTCACGGGGAGCTACTTAAAGAATGCAAATGAATTGTGATTCAAGCATAGGTTTTGAGCTTTCAACATGCAATTGATGCCTTGAAGATTAATTAGTGTGAAATGTGTAAGAGAAAAGCAATTCTGGTGATCCAAGTGCATTGCATTCATATTAATCCATAATTAAATTAATTGGGTTCATAAAAATCACAAGGCTTTAGTTATTTGATTAAGTTTTTGATTTGATTCAAAGGTTTTTGGAAAAATACATTTCCTACTGGTTTAATCGATTACATACTTCATTTAATCGATTATTTTGTTCTTAGTCTATTCTGGAAAAGCTTTCAAGAACAATGTAATCGATTACCTATCGAGATAATCGATTATTTGACCTTTGTTTTTATATAAACTGCTTTGTTGAGAACGTTAATTGATTAATAATGGGTAGTAATCGATTACATAGCTATATATGATTTTAAGTCGTGCTGGAATAATCGATTACCAAGGTATTGTAATCGATTACAGAGGATTAATTGGAAAAGCCATCTTCTTGCTTTAATTGATTACCACATTTCGTAATCGATTACACTGTATGTTAATGCTTACAAGTCTTCTTGGTTTAATTGATTACCACATATCGTAATCGATTACATAGTTCATTCAATTTTTTAAAGACTCCTGCTTTAATCGATTACCACATTCTTGTAATCGATTACACAGTGTATTTAGTTATTCCGAGTCTTCTGTCTTAATCGATTACAAGATGGAATAATCGATTATTTTGCTCGTTCCTCTTGCTCAGAAACTATGTTGAACATTTTAATCGATTACATGAGCGTTTTAATCGATTATTAGGCGCGTTTAATCGATTACACGCAGTTACAAAAATCTGTTATAAATAGGACTGATGCTCAGCTGCTTTTCTAACTTTGTGGAACATTACCCATATGTATTTTCTGAGCTTAAACAATCTGTGAGCATTCTAAAGTGTTTTCTAAGGGTTTAATCATTCCTTCCTCCATTGTGCTTTGATCATGAGTGTTTGACTCATTCTTGGAGCTTGAAACCATTTCAAGATTAAGTAAAGTTGTGCTATTTGATTTTCATTCATTCAACCTGATCTGGTAACTTCATTATGCATTGCATCATTGGATCATCAAGTTGTTTCTCTCCTTAATCTGATTGTAATTTTGTTTTGGATTTTCTTTATAACTTGACTATTGTAATTAGGTTCTTGCTTGAAACTAGAGATGGGGTTCTCTAGGTGGAAGAACTGAGTAGTGTTCTCAGGTTCTTGTCTCTTAGAATCTAATAGGGTTTTAGATTTCTATTCTTTACTAGGGTTGATAAAGGGAGACATTGTAATTGATTGTAAGAACTGAAAATTATAATGGTGGAACTCTAACCTAGCGTTGGTTGGGAGAAAACTGGATGTAGCTTCTAGCGTTGAACTCAACCATTATAAATCTGTTTGTGATTTGCTTCTCTATCCCTTAACTCATTATATTCATTGTGTTCTTGATTAAATTGCTTGACCAACAAAGTCCGTTTTGATCCATTGGATTCCTTGGGGCTAAGCTTCTTAATTGAATAAGGTTTCTTGGTTTTGAAAAGTGATAAAGATCCTAGGAACTCTAATTTTGATTAAAGAAATTTTCAATTTACCAAGGTTTAACCAATTCACCCCCGCCTTGGTTCAGTGTGAGATATTCATATTCTTTACAATTGGCATCAAGAGTTGGTTCTTGAAAGTTACTCAAGACCACTATTTTTTTTTTCAAAAATGAATACCTCACAAATAACTTTCAAGGAAGGTGCTTCTTTAAACAGACCTCCTTTGTTTGAAGGGGAGAATTTCAGTTTTTGGAAAAATAGGATGAAGATCTTTATTCAATCAATGACCCAGTTGCTTGGAATGTAATAGAGAAAGGTCCTGTGGTGCCCATCAAAACTGTTGGTAATGACATGATTCCCAAAGAATGAGATGAGATGACTGATGCTGAGAAAAGGGTTGTTCAATATGATTTTAAGACCAAAAACATGATAACCTCTACACTTTCCTATGATGAATTCTTTAGAACAGTTAGGTGCACAAGTGCTAAGGAGATGTAGGAGATGTAGGAGATGTTAGAGATCACTCATGAAGGAACTGAAGAAGTAAGAAGATCAAGGAAGCATTCATTGATTCATTAGTATGAAATGTTCAAGATGAACACAAATGAAAGCATTTCCCAGCTCCAAACAAGATTTACACACATTGTCAATCATCTTTTGGGACTTGGAAAGACCTTTGATGTTGAGGAACTAAACATCAAGATCTTGAAGTGTCTCACTAGATCTTGGCAACCAAAGGTGACAGCAACCAAAGAATCCAAGGATTTATCCAAAATGTCAATGGCTGCACTCTTTGGTAAGTTACTTGAATATGAATTGGAATTGTCTCAATTAACTTGTGTTGAAGATGCAGATAAGAGAGGCAAAGGAATTACTCTAAAAGCTGCAACATCTAAAGTGGATAAAGAGGAAGATTCAAGTGATGAGGAAGATGAGGAAAACATGAACTTAATAGTCAAAAAGTTCAGCAAGTTTTTGAAGAAGAACAAAGGGAAAAGATTCTCAAGAAACATCAAAAACAACAACAACAACAACAAGATTGATAGCAACTTTACATGCTTTGAATGTGGGAAACCTGGCCACATCAAGTCTGAATGCTTAATCTACTTGAAGAAGCAACAAGGGGACATCAAACGGAAGAAAGAAGGAAAGTCTAGAAGAGCTTATATAGCTTGGGAAGACAATGACTCAACAAGTTAAGAATCCTCCACTGAAATAAAGGAAGCAAACATGTGTCTTACATCCATCGTCAATGAAGATGATGACGATCTCTTGAGTGAAGAGGATGAGGTAAATTCTGAACTTTGTCAAGCTATTCTTGCTTTTCAAGAAATGCACAAAGAGTCACAAAAGCTTTCAAAATCTAATAATAAGCTTAGAATGAATATTGAAGATCAACTTGCTAAGATTATTGAACTACAAGCTGAGATTTGTAAATTGAAGGAAGAAAATGAAAAACTTGTTTGAAGCTACAAATCAAATGGTTGTGTATGTGCTTCTTCTTCTACAAATGTTGACAAATATGATATGTTGCAAAAGGTCTTTGATGAGTATAGAATCAATCAAGAAGACAAATATAAGCAACTCCTTTCAAAGAATAACAATTTGATTGATCTCTTGCAAAAATTGTACAAAGGAAAATGTGATTTCAATGAAATGCTTAGTGTACAAAAATATGCTAGAGATACTTCTGGATTGGGGTATAAACCAAACTCAAAATTTGTCCAAAAGACAACATTTGTGCCCCCAAAACAGAAAAACAAAAGGAAGTCAAGGATCAATCAAAATGCTTTCTTTAGAAAATCTCCAAGGGATGTTATTTGCAACTATTGTATGGAGAGAGGACACACATCCTATAAATGCTTTGCAAGAAGATTTTATGTGCCAAATGGAGAGTGCATTTGGGTGGAAAAGAGAAAGAAAGTCACTAACCCCTATGGACCCAACCTCAATTGGTACCTTCTTTTATGAATTAATTTGATTTTTCAGGTATGTCTAAGAGCAAGAACTTCTTTGTGGTATCTTGATAGTGGATGCTCTAGACATATGACGGGTGACAAGTCTTTGCTCACAAATCTTGTTCCTAAAGATGGAGGCTTTGTTACTTATGGAGATAACAACAAGGGTAAGATCATTGGTGAAGGCAACATTGGAAATAGCTTCAATACCAAGATTAGCAATGTTCTCTATGTGGATGGTTTGAAGCACAATCTTCTAAGCATAAGACAACTATGTGACAAAGGTTTTAAGATCTCATTCAATGAGAATTGTTGTATGATATGTGATGGCCAAAATAGTGAAGTAGTTCATATAGGCAAAACGAAAGGTAATATCTATCAACTTTCTATTGACCATGCATTCTTTCACAAAACTTCATGCTTAATGAGTAAGTTAGATGAATCTTGGTTGTGGCATAGGAGAGCTAGTCACATCAACATGCACCATATGAATAAGCTTATTAAAAATGACTTAGTGATTGGTTTGCCAAAACTCAAATTTGAAAAGGACAAACTTTGTGATGCATGTCAAAAGGGGAAACAAACTAAAATCTCTTTTCAAAGCAAAAATATTGTTTCCACCTCTAGACCACTTGAATTACTACACATTGATTTGTTTGTTCCTTCTAGAACTATGAGTTTGGGTGGCAACTATTATGGACTTGTGATTGTTGATGATTACTCTAGATATACTTGGACTTTGTTTTTGAAATCCAAAAGTGATGCTTTCCATGCTTTTAGAAAATTGGCCAAAGTTGTTCAAAATGAGAAAAGTAACAAAATTATCTCAATAAAAATGATCATGGTGGAGAATTCCAAAATGAACATTTTGAAAAGTTTTGTGAAGAAAATGGAATTAACCACAATTTTTCAGCTCCAAGAACACCTCAACAAATGGTGTTGTGGAAAGGAAAAATAGATCCCTTGAAGAAGGTGCAAGAACACTTCTTAATGAGACAAATTTGTCAAAATATTTTTGGGTTGATGCAGTTAGTACAGTTTGTTATACTTTGAATAGACTTCTTGATGTGTTGCAAACACATCTTAGTTTTAGGATAGTTTTAGGTTATATTTTGATTAAATAATTAGGAATTAGATTAGTTTTATCTTGTTTATTAATATTATTTTATTTTATCTTATTTCAATATCAATTGTGCAATTTCAGGTCAAAAGAGGAGAATAAAGGCCAAAGAAAGAAGAAAACAAGTACTAGAGTCCCACGCGGATCGCGTGGGAACCACACGAGTCGCGCCATGTGCAGGGAAGAAGACCATTCTTTCGAAGAATCCACGCTACTAGCGTGGGATCCACGCGGCTAGCGTGGAAGGACAGAATGATTGGCGCGAATCGCGCCATATCCACGTGAGACGCGCCAGAACCTCAAGGATTAAGGGTTTTCTCCTCTGCCAAGCCGCGCGGGTAGCGCCATATATCACGCGACCAGCGCCATACTTTCTGCCAATCCACGCTACTAGCGTGAGATGTCGCGCGGATCGCGTGGAATCGATTTAGTTTCCTTATTTAAATTATATATTTCGAGATTTGGTACTGTATTAGGATTAGTTGCCTTAATTAAATGATTCTATAAATATATTTAGTTTCCTTATTTAAATTATATATTTTAAGATTTGGAACAGAAAATAGGCCTTGTTG
>PYAF01000138.1:177619-192431 GCA_007407185.1 Glycine tomentella | reverse complement strand
CAGATAAAATATTTTTATTAGGAAACAAACACACTAAGAATTAAAAACAAATTTTATATTTTATTAAAAATTTAATACAAAGAAATTGTTTATTAGACAACAAATAAAAATTTTAATTATTTATTAGAAATAAAAAACATATTTTTAAAAAATCCTATTTCAGTCATCAAAATATAGAATCAATGTGATTTGATAAATAAATTAAATGTGCATATGAATTTTTCAAAAGTAAAATATGTTTTAATTCATTATATTCCGTTGATTTTTTTTTAATTCAATTAATTTTATTAGAGTATCTGTTTGGGCACAAAATACATGTTGCAATAATAAAAAATAAAAAAATTCTGATAAATACGCAATTGTATATTATCTAATATTATATTATTAATAACAAAATAAACACCAATGAAAAAATAGAATATTATAATAATTTAAATATTGAATACATAATTAATTATTTAAACCGACCAATGTACCCTTAGATTAGAACATTGTAGTTTTACGTCTCGTAGATACCGATTGCAATTCCTCTTGCCAGGCTTCAATCAGCAGTGATCTGTCACGCTCGGTTCATTTTCCGGCGCTCAAGCTTCTGTGTTACAGGTCTCTCTCTCTGTCTTCTTTCTTGGTTCGTTGAGTTGTTTTTATCTTTTTCCAATTTATGTATTTAACTTTCTTGATCTAGTTTTCGTGGACTATGATTGATGTTGCTGCGAGTGATTTTGGGTGATTACCTCCACTTTACGGTTTCTGGTTTTTAATTAGGTTTTGCTTATTTCGTCTTATCTGCACTTGACTCTTGAGGATTTGTGTAATTTTAAGGATGTAGCATTAGGGTTAATAATCTTGCAATGTTCATTTAAGCACCTCAATTTTTTTTAATTTTTTGAATCAAGTGTACTGCTAGGCGCTTTAGTTTATTGCTGATTAGGTAAAATCAGTGTATATTCTGTGAAAAAATACTAATTATTAAAATTGCTCGAATTATATTTGACAAAAGGTCCAAGACATGATCTGCTCAAACTAACATGTAATGGTTTTGAGTGCTGTTTTGAGAGAGGTTGAAGGCTGAGAACTAAGGTGCCCTAGCGTTTTTTTTTTTTTTTTTTTTTTTTTTTTTTTTTTTTTTTTTTTTTTTTTTTTTTTTTTTTTTTTTTTTTTTTTTTTTTTTTTTTTTTTTTTTTTTTTTTTTTTTTTTTTTTTTTTTTTTTTTTTTTTTTTTTTTTTTTTTTTTTTTTTTTTTTTTTTTTTTTTTTTTTTTTTTTTTTTTTTTTTTTTTTTTTTTTTTTTTTTTTTTTTTTTTTTTTTTTTTTTTTTTTTTTTTTTTTTTTTTTTTTTTTTTTTTTTTTTTTTTTTTTTTTTTTTTTTTTTTTTTTTTTTTTTTTTTTTTTTTTTTTTTTTTTTTTTTTTTTTTTTTTTTTTTTTTTTTTTTTTTTTTTTTTGTCTAACGCACCTCGGAATGGCCCTAAGCAAGTGTCGTTTTTGAGTGAGGTGTTTTTTCCCTGAGTGAACTTGCCATTTCACCCCTGAAATCATGAGTGAAATTGCGGTTTCGCATGAGCCCGCTTGAGTTTACCCGTGAGCCCACCGAAAACGAGTTTGCTTACTAGTTGAACAGATTGATGGCTTCAAACTTGTAAAGTCATCTGTTTGATTCTACGAGTTCTCTCACGAGTTTAGCAACCATGTTTGAAACCCATTTTTTCTCCATTTTGGTGATGATTTGCTTAATTATGTAGATTAGCTTGTTGCTAGGTAATTTGCTTAATGCTTATTATGGTTGATGCAAAATCAAAGTGCTATGATGCTATACAAATATTTCTACAGTTTTTTTTAAGCGCCATACAGTATTTTATTTCCCAGATGGTGATGCTGAATTCCTTTCCATGTTATCTTTGCTCACCGGATGGTTAATGTTGGGAAATCTAGTTCTAAATAGCTTCTGTAAATAATTTGAATTTAACAGTATTAATTCTCTTTGTAGCAACTAGCAACTGCTGATTGTTTTCCTCTCATGTTACTTTTTCGTTTTCTCTTTTATGACTCTTTTTGATGTTCATTGTCCAATAATTGTTCTAGGTATTATCCTAAATAAGTTGTTAAAACATGAATTCATGCAATGCCTCTTCAAGAAAGTAATGAATTTAATATGTGTTCACTCTTTTGTTTCTTAGTTCTTATATCAATATACTTACTGATTGTTATCAGAAATAGCACACTATTCAGGAATATTACTTTTGCTTCTTATCTTGCAGTTTTGATGATTATGATGTTTTATTTATTTGTTTATTTTTATGCTGGGGGTAGAGAGGGGATAAATTCATTCATAATGTCAAATCTTATTAAAATGGTAGAAATGAAAAATAATAAAATGAAATGAAATCAATTATGTTTTAATAAATGCCAAACATAATAATTAATTTCCAAATCCATTTGAATCCCATTTCTTATAATGGTACAAAACATGTAATTTGATTTCTAAATCATTTAGTTCATTTCTATTATGTGTTTTTTAAATCAAATCATTTAGCATTTTAATGTTTCCAAATATGTCCTTATGGTTATAGTTATGGAGGAGCAATTCATACTTAGAGTTCCACCTAATGTGGCTGAGCGGATAGAGCGTCTTCTGAATGAAAACAATGCTTCTTCATCTGAAGACAAGTCACTAGATTTGTCATTTAGAGAGGATGGAAGAAGTGGTACATTTATGATTGGGAATGAACACTTCCCAGCTTCTCTATTGGATCTTCCTTGTGTTGTTGAATCCTATAAGACTTATGATGATAACTCTTTGATTAAGACTGCCGATATTGGTCAGGTCAGATTCAAATAATTTTTCATTCTTAATCATACTCTTTGATTCATATAACTTTCTAACCGGTTACTGCATCCAACTAACAGATGATTATGGTGAGGGAATCTGGTGATGCTGCTCCAGATGTAATTGAGTACAGGCATGGCCTCACTCCACCCATGAGAGATGCTCGCAAGCGTAGATTTCGCAGGGAGCCTGATCTTAATGTATAATTTTCATTCACATAACATAGACATTAGCATGCCTTTCTGCCTAATAAATAATTTTATATATATATATATATATATATATATATATATATATATATATATATATATGCTCTCATGAATACTTTTTTTATTCTTTTTCCCATTTTTCAGCCTGAGCTTGTCTCTCGTGTTGAGAAAGATCTTCTCAAAATCATGGCTGGAGGAACAGCGGACAATCTTGATATCCTTACATCTTTGTTTGTGTCATATAGCAATTTAGCAAAATTTTCAATCCTTAAATACAAATCTGCCTCTACTTTGAATTGTTCTCTTTAAAATGAGTAGTTATTGTGATCATTGCTGTTACTTATTTCTTTCCCTTTTACTTATTCCTTTCCTCACTTATAGACATGGGGTTCATGGGATAAACTAGTCTCTATTTGAATCAATGACCATCGCTAGCCTGTTGCCTACTTGATAGTGGAAACAAGCTTAACTTTGGTTATTTCCTTGACTGAAATTCACATGTGGAAGCAGCTGAGCAAGAAGAAGGGGATGAGAATGCCCGAGGTGCTAATAAAAAATCTGCACCTAAGCCTGCACCAAAACATGATATGCCAGAGAATCTTACTAATGCAGGAGAACTTGACAGGAGTGATTCTGAGGAATCTGATGATTCAGGCTGACCAAATCAACTACCAAAAGAATATTTATATCACAATGATGAAATGAAAGCCTGTATAGTATAACTTTCGCAGTTAAACTTGAATTCCATCCACCCTTAAAATCTCACCTACAGTAGATTTTCCATTGTAGGTGATCTGTATACACTGTTTTGTACTTTACAAATCATGCATTTTGTTGCTATCTTTTACAAAATATTGTGGTCGCTAACACTTTTTGCGACAGAATATTGTGGTTAGCAACCACTTTTTTTAATGTTTGCGGTCATAATATTCTGTCGCAAAAAGTGTTAACGACTGAAATAGAGACCAAAATTAGTGTACGACTTTAAAATCAACTTTTAATTTACAATATAATTTTTTTCAATTTTTGAAATTAGTGTTGCAATCACAATATTGTGATTTATTTATTTTTTTTAAACTGAAATCGTTTAAAATTTTACAGTATAATTTTAATTTTGGTAAATAGATATATCAAAAAAATATTACTTGATGTGGGCTAATTTTTTATTAACTTTGTTGTTTTTATAACTGAATTTTATAAAAATGGTATCTATTTTAATTTTAGGAAGCATTAATTTTCATGAAAATAATTTGTGTTTAGGTACACTTTTTGAGTTTTTGATTTTGTTTCAATTTTTTTTTAAGATTTGAGTCAAAGTTCAATTTAATCTATTCAAATTCATTATTGCATATAATTTTTAATTCACCCATGATTTTTTTAGTTGATGTTTTTATTTTTACATCTTAATGTCTGTAGAAAAATTAGTCAAAATTAAGTTACAATATGTCCTTCAAACGGTCATAAATTTTGATAGAAATGTCCGATCGAGACGTACTTTATGTCAAAACGCTTGAAATTAAGAGAAGTAATTAAAAAAATAAAAAAGTACTGAATTAACTAATTAAATAATTAAAAAAGTAGATTGTTTGGAAATTTTTGGTTGATTGAATCCTAAATCGTAATTTTGAGGCACTTAGAGGCATTTTTTGGAAAAAAATAGTTGACCAAATCCCCTTCGGAAGAGAGAAAGAGGAAAAAAATTATTCTTTTTTGAACAATATGCAGATTTTGAAGGATCTTCTATAAGAATTCATTCTTCATGTTGTAGATCTCTTCACCTCTTAGGAAATCTAGTGAAGATCAGATCTTGAGCTCAAGATCTTTGCTCAAGATTTAGCACTAAAGATGCTATCAACCAATCTACGTCACTTGACTGTCTAATGATGGTTTTATCTCTTATATGAATACTTTCACTAAGGATAATACTGTCATCCTGCACATCAAACAAGCACAAGCTATTTATATACATAACTTTTCAACCTAAGAAAAATTGGGATGTTACAAATACCCCTAAAGCTCAAAGCACATTTAAACATTTAACATAACCTATGCATGTTATGTGCACATGACTATTAATGAATTATTTTCCCCAAAATATCCTCATCTCCTTCATGAAACTCATATATGTTGTTGGAAAAGGGAAAGGTTTTGTAGCCAAACTCGTGCACTTGAGCTTCCAATTACCGAAACTAAAAACATCAAATAAAGACCCACAAACACATACATATAGGAAACAAATAATGAGATAGAAGAAGAAATTTTATTTGGCATTGGACACCACTCGATATATTGGAAGAAAATTGTCTCCAATCACTAAATTACATTCATTCAAATATGATTTTAGACAAATACCCATACCTCTTAGTGCCTTTTAGAGGCAAATGTTACTCATAAAATTGCATGTTAGACATGCTAGTTGGTTCACAAAAAAGCTGCCAATAACTTCTCAATTCTTCTACACGGTGCAACTAAATGGTGCTGTTTGATTTAAAATTTAACTAACAAACTCCATAGCTGACAAGAAAAAAGAAAATGTAACAATCACATTGAGAAACTCGTTAACCAAATGAATTGAAAATACAATATTTTTAGGATACCCGCTTGAGGTTTCCAACAACATTCTTCATCTGCCGAGAAATCTCAAACCCCCTTTGAGATCCAACTAGGGAACACCATCATTTCCAATAGAACATAAGTGGAGAAATTTGTAATAATGATCGATTGAGGTTGAGCAGAACCCCTAATTTTAGAGCCTTGTCGTAGTGGCAAAGTACGTGAGCAACATCTCCTTCCTTTGAGCCCACATTGGGAACCACACATATCCAAATCTAAGAAAGTTGCTCCAAAAAACCTATAAATCCAAATTTGGCACTGTCATTGTAGAAGCATTCAAGGGGAAGTCGACAATGGTCGCGACATGGAAGCCAACAACGGTCTTGGTCACACGTTTGACGGTGGCGCTCGATAGCAACACTTACGACAATTCATCATCTTTGTTCTTTGGGGGATTGTACAGAGAAACAGAGAAGAGAACCTAAAGGTAAAGGGAAAAAGAGTAAGGTTTTTTTTCCTCCACTACACTAGTTTAGTTGGAAAAATTCCTAATCTACACTAGTTTGTCAAATAATTCCTGAAATGCACTGCTTTTTAAATGAAGTGAGAAGTCCGGGTGGGAAAAACCGACTTCTCACTATAGGTGGCTTTCTTTTTTAAGTTAATATTTTAAAAAAAAAAATTGTTGCTTTTAAATGATTATATTTTTAAAGAAATATTTTTTTTGAAATATTTTTTTCAAAAATTTTATTGGTTTAAAATTTTTTTAGTAGTATTAAAATTAATAAATATTAATGTTAAGAAAAATAAAAAAAAATGATTAAAAAATAAATTGGATATATAATTATCATATCTCAGTTATATTATATAATGAAATTAAAACAACAAAAAATAACAACAATTAAAAAAATAGAATATACAAATGACACCATAAATAAAATAGATAAAGAATAATATTTCTCTAAGTAAAAATTATGAAGGTATGTTAGGACAATTTGTTCTGTTATGTCCTTGTCGGCAGATTCCACATTTTTTTTATAGTATTCGTTCAATTTCTTCGTCCATTTCGATGGGAATGCGATTTGAAACCGGATGACCGTTTGCACTTCTCCTTTTGCTTGGATCAGGACCCCACTGATCTTCTTCATATTCTTGCAAAAAGAGAAGTGCATAGGGTCGTCTGGTTTCAAATCGCACTCAATTCCCGACTTCCTTTAACATTTTTAAAAATATTAACTTAAAAAAAAAAAGCCACTTACAGTGAGAAGTTGGATTCTCCCACCCGGACATCTCACTTCAGTGCATTTCAGGAATTATTTGGCAAACTAGTGTAAATTGGTAATTTTTCTAACTAAACTAGTGTAGTGGAAGAAAAAAACCCATAGAGTAACGCTTTTTTGGTTTAGTTTAGTTTTCTTTAATGAAAACTTTATCGCCATTTGTAGAAAAGTACCCAAAGCAAATGTAAGAAATTGGAGGGATATAAAGTATAATAAGTGATATATCAAGGGTGTCCATGTAATTTACTCTAAATAATATTCAAATAATTAAATAAATAGTCCAATATATTAGAGTGTAAAATAATTGATTTTTATGGACTTTGAGTCATGAACCAGCCTATTTATTTGTTAAACCTTAGAAGACTAATAGAAGAGCTGTTGTGGAATGTAAAAGCGCAGCCGCAATACTTTATGATAGAGCCTAGCTCACGTTAGACTTGATCAATCAAAAGCTTCAGAGAGCTTTCTTCCTCTTCCTAATTTTATCACCGTCTCTCCTCCTCTATTTCTTCTTTATCTCACGTTTTTCTGTAGCCTTTCTTTATCTCCTGCTCTCTGTTTTATCTCTCGTCTGGAGTGTAAGGTTATAGATATAGGGCAGCAGCATGAAGGATATGAAATTGGATGCTTTATAGGTTGCTTAATCTTGACTCTTTATGGCTTATGCTGGTTGGTTAGAGATCCACAATTAATCCTTACTTTTTTCCGGTCTTGAATACAACTATACAAGTAAAAGAAAATCTTTAATGATAATTTAAAATATAAGTAAATTTAACTAATTTTATATTATTAAGTTATTCTCAAAATATTCTTTTTTTAATTGAGATTGTATTTCCAATAGATGCGTGTATGTGGAGAAAGTCATGTAGTTTGTTCCTTGTATTTGAGATTGGAGGGAGTATCACTCAAGCATAATTTTGATGGCATGTCTCGGTCCAGATCGTATTTGAGAATGTGCATGATAATAAAATGTGGTTACGTTACATGGATGCTTGGAATGAATTTTGTAACGTGCATCATTGTTCTCTCTCCACATTCATCTAAAGTAAAAACACATAATTGACGTGAATTTTGGGATGGATGTGGTTTTATAATGTTCCAAACACGCAAGTAGCCAATTGCTGTACGATGTTGTAAAAACTGGGTGTAAATGGAGGAAGTCATGTAGAAATGACAATACTCACTACTCATAAATTGACTACATTTGTATGTGAACAACAATGACAATGGTTTGTCTTCTCCATCTAAAGAACTAAATTTCTCCAACTACCTAACTAGAGAATATAAGCTACAATGACCCAAATCGACCATAAAAGATGGCACATAGAGCTGTGAACAAAAAGTATGGACCAGAAAAACAATTGATGAAATTGCAATGTAAAACCGTGTGACCTTTTGGTCATGACAACACCAGAGCTAAAATTACACTAATCAACGATGTCAAATACTGAAGGGTGGACACTTGCAAGTTCAAACTAGCTCCAATTGGACTTACAGGTCCAAGTCCAAGTGCTGTAGAAGATGAACTCCTTCCACCAATGCTTCCGTTAGCACTGTTATCAAAATATTCAAATAACCGTATCAGATAAAAAAAAAACATAAATAATACTAGTAAGTCTATTCATAAATTGATGTGCGGAGTCATATCTCACCTTCCCGCGTATATACAGGACCCGTAACCTGCAATGCAGCAAAAATTTTCATCATTAATTGAATAACTCTTCTACAATTCCTCAACAGAGGGCATGATAATACTTTCAAGTAAACATTTAACATGAAAGAATGAAATAGAAACTAGCGATATCATGACCCTTTTCTACTCTTGCTAGATAAATCTTTGAAGGAGTCCATCATTATTTTTTACCCCTGTTGATCAAAATATGTGAAAAGTGAAATTTCTTTCTCATTAAGCAATCTTAAGTAATTGATACCAAATAGGATAGCAGCAAGATTTTAAAAAATGGTTTGTGACTGTGATGGACACAACGCTAAAGTTGTGTCTTGATGACTTGTTGGTCATAGGTTCGAATTCGGAAACAGTCTCTTTGCATATGCAAGGGTAAAGTTGCATACAATATCCCTCCTCCTTACCTTCGCATAGCGAGAAGCCTCTGGATAATGGAGTACTTAGTTTTTTTTTTGTTTTTTTTAGTCTGTGACTGTGATTATGGCCACTAAGTCAAGGTTTCTTGAGTGACAATAACCGTAATTGTGGCCACATCAACCAAATTTACCCTTAATTAGCTATCAAGAAACATACAATGAAACTGCAACCACGACCACAATTTAAAACCTGGCTAGCAGAGTATGGGATCCAAGTTTATCAATGTCAGGTTGCAATAAGAAAAGAATTCTAGGAGCACATGGTTATAACATATCTACAAGGTTTTAAATCACAGTCAAAAACTGCAATTATGGCTGCATTTGTCTACAATTTGTGCAATCTCAAATTGCAATTTAAAACCTTGGTTACATATATTTTGACAGTACAGAGAAAAATAACTTATAAAGTGTGACAAAATTAACATACCAGAAGATTGGAAATAAAACAGAAAATAAGAAGGCACATGGACTTACTGGGATCCTCAGTAGTTGTTGTAGCTGTACCATCAAAGTCACATGTTCCACCAGCATTATGCATTTTTTGAAAATAATCATTATAAGCATAAGAGGCATGGCTCTTCACGTTATTGGGGAAATAGCAAGGTCTCCCTTGTTGAATAGCTACACAGTTAGCTTGGCCTTGTCCACAAGCCCAGCTCAAGCCAGCTTGCAATTTATCAGTGTCTGCATCATCTTTAGCCACACAAAATGATCCTAGAGAATTCGCGTTACTCATGTTGGCAGCACTAAAACTCAAGGAATAAACACTACTTCCATTAGCATAAAAAACACCCCAATTCCTTTCTGATATAGGACCTTTCCTCTTGTCCTCATTGAATAATTCATATAGGTAGGTATTAATTGCTATCTTTGGTTGGCTAGGGGGACCTGAACCATTGAGTACTCTCATGATTAAATTGTTATTGTAGGTCTCAGCATTTTTTGTACTTGCATCTGGTTCATTTGCTCCACCAAAACTTGGCCAACCAGTTTCTGTGACAACGATAGGTATATTATTGAAATTGAAGGCTTCTATGGCATAATAGGTAGCATCCACCATAGCCTCAAACATGCTGTTGTAATGGAATAGTGTGTTCGGGTCAACAATTTGCTTCACTGGAGAGAGGGGTCTGAATAGAGCATATTCAATTGGGAAAATGCCATCTCCTTTGGTGTATCCATAATAAGGGTAGGCATTTAACATGTAAGAGGAATTTGTGTTCTTCAAAAACTGAAGGAGTTGGTAGATTGTGGAGTTCCATGAGGAGTTGAAGGTGGCTGTAGAAGGAGGAAAAGGCCTAGAAATTATATCCATGGACTGCGGTGTTGAAACCTTAACGCGAAAGTTAAGGTTTGAAGCAACAAGTGCTGTGTGAAGATGGTTCATGGCAGTAACCAGAACAGGTGCAACATTTGGGACTGAGGTGAGAACCTCACTGCCTACTGATATTGCTGTGATGTTAGTGGATGGCATGTATGCAGCCACATTCTTACTAATCCATGCTGCAGCAACTGATGCAGATTCTCCAATGCCTAGTATCTCTTCATCTGTGACACCAACAATCACTTCAATGCCAGTGTTTGAAAGGGCTTGTAGCATGTGCTCATTGGCATTGTACAGACGCACGTGTGTAATTTGATGTGCTTTTAGAATAGCAACCACGTTTGAAGCAGATGGAAGATCAGTAACATCAGTGCCAATGTTTACCCCCACAAATGCACCTAGATTAAAAAATGTGATGCTTCATCAACTGAAAAAATATGATACACATTCAAGTATCTTTTCCTTGTATTTGCATCTACTTATCGCTTCTCTTTACCCAGTTGTTCAAAAAGCAGAAAAAAGTATCATGCATACTGTCAACATTTATGCAAGAAAAGCAAAGGTTTCAACTTAACATCTTTGACTAACAATCAAGTAGGTTTTAAAAAACCGGTTTCTGCAACTATTATGGTTGCATTTGTCTAAAATTTCCTGTAATATCAAGCATTGTGACAAAACAACAACGGCGGCTGCATTTTAAGACCTTCAACTGAATCAGATGGTTTAATAGATGAACAAGAAAACCATAACATAAAAAAGTGAAATTGTGATTTACCTGCTGCATTGCTCACTGTGGCAACAATGAGGAACAAAACACTCGCGAGCCACATTTTAAGCTTCATCCCTTCCAGTATTGTTCCCAGGCAAAGCCTTAATTAACTATGAAGGATTCGGCATTAAAAGAAGTCACTTCTTCAACAACTAAAATTGGCAACTAACAAGTATATAGCTTGTACATAGATGAGAATACAAATTAATATTTGTAATGAAAAACTAAAATGCACACGTTTGTAATTGTATATATATGTATCTTACTATATGATATGGAGGAAATTGATGAGCAATTCACTAATGAACAAACTTTACTCGTTACTAAATTTTTTTTTGGTCTTTTTATTTACTCGTTACCTCATTTAGCTTGTCAAAAAGTGAATGTGATATGAAAGGGATTGGAAATGGCTGCTTCACTTGATCGCAGTTTTTGAGTTGAGTTGTGAATGTCCTTTTCCTTTCAAAACTTCGTTTGAGAAATTGAGACTTTTATGTCATGCCATGCCTGCTGCCTTTACCATTGATTTTCCTTCCAACCCCAAAAGTCATTCATTTTCTATTATTTTCTTCTGCAATCATAATCATAAATCAGTCACAACTCACAATTCAGAGTGTTCATACCAAAACTAAAAAGGAGCCGAAAGGTCAAATGACGCGTTAGTGCGTTACTATATTATTATTGCCACTGTGTACTCTCGTTTCTGCCTTCTCGTGCTTCCTACAAGCCAAACTATACAGTTGAGTTGATCGCTACTTGATTGAGTAAAATTTGGAAAGCTATTATTACTAAGGAATATTTCTTAAAATTGGTAGTTTTTTTTTTTTTTTAATATTAGTCAAGAGATTAAAAATATTTAATGTTAAATCAAATTAAAAAATTCAGGCTTTTAACTTAACAAATATTTATTTTTATTTTTAAATAAAAATATTTAACACACTCACCAATCAAGCGTTTATGTTCACACTAACAAGCATATCAAAAGAATAATTCCATATGGAAGAGTTTATATATAATTTATTTAGACTTATTTTATGACATAAATACTTGTGTATCTATTTGGGAGAGTTTATGAAAATAGGTTATAATAAGTCTATAAGTTATTTTTAACTTATTTCGATAAGCTCTTCAAGATTGTTGGAAGAATAACTTATAACTATATAAAATCAATTTAATCCTATTTCTCATTCAATTACAAAAATAATTTATGCATAAGTATTTATTTAATAAAACTTTAATTACGTTGCATATTCAAACGAGCCCTAAATCCGCTCTAACTTAACTCAAATTAGTTAGGAACTTGCATTAAAAAAATTAGTAAGAACTTAAAAGCCTAGAGTCATGACGTCATTTAAAGCAACTAGCAATTCTAAGACAGTAAAAAAATTTAATAAAAAATTCTTATTATTAGAGTAATAATGAATGCATTGTTGCAGTAAAAAAAATGAATGCATTGTTTGTATAGTAATAGTAAAAAGAAATTAAACTCTTATTATTGTTACTATTATACAGTAAATTGTCTAAACTTTCTATTCAACTTTTTTTTTTAAATATATTACTTTTACACAAACTTTATATAACATTTTTACAACTGATTTTTTTTCTATTTTTTACCACGTTATTTATCTTCTTTTTTTTTTTATCTACAAATAAGTATATATGATATATATTAGAAACGGGTAAAAGAGATACCCAAATTACAAAAAGTATTCCCTAAAGTTTGCAAGTTGTTCATAATGTGGTTACCAAAATTTATGTTCCACAAATCAGAACTGGAGGAAAAATTATGGAGAAGTGAGAATTAAGAACTATCCCAAAATCACGTTGATGTCACTGTCGTGTTCACGAAACCAATAGAAAACGCAAGTAAACTTTATCCAAATTCAAAAACCCGACAGGACAAAGAAAATTTGGGGCCATTTCAAGAACCGAGGAGCGCAGCTCCATATATATCGAGCGTGGAAAAATGACCCATCCTTGGTTGTAAAGTGCCTAAAGTTTCTCCCCACTGTTCCCTATCAAGGTATCAAATGTCAAAAAGTGATTTTAATTCTTCTTCCCCTCTTCACAGTTGTTTACTAATAAGCGACAACGCGCAATACCTGCTACTAGATTCGGTGATGCCTCCCTCAAATTTCAAATTTATAGTATAAGACTTATGGTCACTCATGTTTCGGGACACATAAATGATAAATCCCACTCAAATTGCAAATATGTAATGCTGCATGCATTTGTAATTTGAACTTGTTTGAGCTCAACTTATGAAGAGTTTGTTTTTATAATGGAGGTCCCACTATTATGCAAGAGAGATTATTAAATGGGTTTCTTTCTCAGTTCTTACAAATCTATCTATAGTACATAAAATAAATTTGTTGGTAAAAAGAAAAAAAAAAAAAAAACGTATATGTCATGTTAGACTGAAGTGCAACACCAAATAACATGAAGTGAGAGGATTTCACGAGCCAACATCAATATCTCTTCCACCATAGAAACAGCATGTGTAACGAATCGCTGCCTCGATCTAAATGATAATTCGATAACAAAAGAAATGAAAGATTTTATTTTAATTTATTTCAAAAAAAATTATTTATGAAAATATTTGTAAAACTTTCACGTTTCAAAACTCAAAAGGCAAAAGTTAAGACCAACAACTTCAAGATAAAATGTTTATATATGAACGAGCAACTGTCGGATACCACACAAGTTTTAGCTGATAGATGAGAAAGAAGCGGAGATTAATTATTCTTCAATAGAAGAGCATGTGGCAGATATTTTCACATTGTCATTGAAGATTGAATTATTCTACAAGTTAAAGAAGATGCTCAAAATGACACTTGCTTGATTTAAGGGAGGCAATGTTGGTTAATTTTAATCAAGCAAGATGTTTTCTTAGTGCACCATGTATTGACAACACAATCTTTAATTTGCAATTAGGTGGCTGTGAGTTAGAAATATATATATTGTTCCGTTACTTGCTAGGTCTTAAGATTTTGTTACTTGGTTATTACGTGATGTAAAGAGAGTAATTCCAGGTTTCAGATTACTAGGTGGGTGCTTAGGTAGCTACTATACATAGTAACTATATTCACTACTAGAAAAATAGGTTTTAACATCGCCATTTTAACATCGGTTATTAGGAAAACCGATGTTAACGAAAACGCGGTGGCAAATTTGTAAATAAATGGACTTTGTTAACATCGGTTTCGTTAAAAACCTCAAAAACCGATGTTAAGTTGTTGTCGTTAACATCGGTTTTCCAGGTTTTTAAGAGAAACCGATGTTAACAGTGAGACTTTAACATCGGTTTTTCAGATTTTTAAGAAAAACCGATGTTAACAGGAATAATTTAACATCGGTTTTCCAGATTTTGAACAAAACCGATGTTAACGGCAACGACTTAACATCGGTTTTACAGGTTTTTAGCAAAACCGATGTTAAGGGCAATATATTAACATCGGTTTTGAAATGAGAACCGATGTTGTTGTTATTATAAGATACCCAAAAATTAAAATAAAAATCATTCTCACTCCCGCGCCTGTCTTCTCTCTGTTGCCCTTCACTGCGCCTCTGCTTCCACAATCACGGTTTTGGGGTTCCATTGTCGCCGCCTCACTTCCATTGTCCGTGTTGCCAAACCACGAAGCTTCCATTGTCGGTCTGAGTTCCATTGTCGCCGCCTCCACTGTCAGCGTCGCCGCGGCTCCCACTAGGTCTGTGCGCCTCCATTGCATTTGTCTTCTTCTGCATTTG
>PYAF01000138.1:153763-177519 GCA_007407185.1 Glycine tomentella | reverse complement strand
TACTCTTTTCAGCGCTTTCATGTATGACAACTCCACATCGGTTATTGATGACAAACCGATGTGCTTTACATTTGGTAACATCGGTTTTCAAAACCGATGTTAAATTCTCCACTTTCAACGTCGCCTGATTCAACATCGCTCGAGAACCGATGTTAAAAGTCCAAAATAACCGATGTTGAAAGCTGCTTTTCTAGTAGTGATTATCTCTTATGGGGCACTTAGTATAGCGTTTATTATATTATACTACATGTCATATGCCTATAAAAGGCCACAGGTTGTACGTAATTGATATCAAGTGAGTAGTGAAAAATCAAGTTTATTAGTTTATGAAGGTTCTCCTTCTCTATTATATACAAATGTGAGTGTGAAAAAAATTTAGATTTCTCTCTCTCTCTCTCTCTTTATATTGCATTTCTGTTGTGCATGCGAGTGTTGTGTGGGGAGTTTCTATTATTAGTCCATCGATAAGAAGTATTAGAGCATGAGGGTTCTGGTAATAGTGGGAGTGAAAAAAATATTAAGTGTGTGAGGAATAAAAATGTTCTCCCTGTGTGATGTATGGTTGAACCCATCAACTATGAATTTTCTCAAATCTACCTTGAATTGAAACTCAAACTTTAAGCTTTCTTCAAGGACACAAAGCTGTCCAGTTTTCACAAACTAATGGTTGTTTGTAAGTTTTGATTTCAACAATTCAATAAAAACACAAACAATATTTGTTCTGTGTTTTTATTGAATTGCTTCTAACAAGTGTTGAAATTTATTGAATTAAATTGGACTTGAGACATCAAAATCCAGCCCTTGTCATCCTTGAGTTGATGTGCTCCTTCATACTTGTCCAAGTTAGCTTGGATGTGATCTTGAAGTGCTTGAGTCCTAGCTCTTGTCATTGGTCCTTTAAAGCTCACCAAAGGAAGTGCTTCAAGCTCTCCTTCTAGACCTTTAGCTTGCCATGGACCTCCATCATCCACTCCTTCTTGAAAAGAATCCTCAAGTTTGCTCCCTCATTTGTACTTACTTCATACAAAGAAAGATCACAAACATTGAAAGTATTACTCACACCATACTAACTAGGAAACTCAAGTTTGTAAGCATTGTTGTTGATCCTCTCTAAAATCTTGAAAGGTCCATCTCCTCTTGGTTGGAGCTTGGATTTCCTTTCATGAGGAAATCTATCCTTCCTCAAATGAAGCCACACCAAATCTCCTTCATTAAAGATCACTTGCTTCTTGTGCTTATTGGCTTGCTTTGCATATTGTTCCATCTTTTTCTCCACATGTGCCTTCATTTGTTCATGCATTTTCCTAACATAAGAAGTTTTAGACAAAGCATCATGATTAATCATAGTAGAAATGTTAGGTAAAGACAATAAATCAAGAGGAGTTAAAGGATTAAAGCCATAAACAATATCAAAAGGAGATAAGGAAGTAGTCTTGTGAACTACCCTATTATAAGCAAACTCAATGTGAGGTAGACACTCCTCCCATGTTCTCAAATTACCCTTGATGTAGCATATAAGGAGTTGCCCCAAGGTCCTATTCACCACCTCGGTTTGACCATCTGTTTGTGGGTGACAAGTTGATGAAAATTAGATTTTTGTACCACGCTTACCCCACAATACTTTCCAAAAATGGCTAAGGAACTTTGTGTCTCTATCACTCATAATGATTCTTGGCAATCCATGTAGTCTCACCACTTCTTTGTAGAAAAGATTAGCTACTTCACAAGCATCATCACTCTTGTGACAAGGAATGAAGTGTGCCATCTTTGAGAACCTATCAACAACAACAGAAATAGAATCCTTTCCCCTCTTGGATCTTGGAAGACCAAACACAAAATTCATAGAAATATCAACCCAAGGAGAGTTAGGAATAGGAAAAGGTGTATACAAACCATGAGGCATTAATCTAGATTTAGCTGTATGACAAACAATGCATTGAGAAACAAGCTTATGCACATCATGCCTCATTTTTGACCAAAAGAAATGTTCATGTAAAATAGCCAAAGTTTTATCCACACCAAAGTGCCCTATTAAATTATTCTCATGTTCTTCCCTAATGAAAAGTTCGCTCAAAGAGCTTTTAGGAACACATAGCTTCTTTTCCTTGAACAAGAAACCATCATGTCTAAAATATACTTGATAAGCCCCTTTTTCACACAATGCCAAAATACTAGAGAAGTCATGACCACTTGCATACAATTCCTTTATGTGATTAAAACCAAGCAACTTAGTTTTAAGCATAGAAATTAAACAATGCCTCCTTGATAAGGCATCCACTATCACATTCAACTTTCCTTGCTTGTGTTTGATGACATAAGGAAATTTCTCAATGAACTCAACCCACTTAGCATGTCTCTTGTTGAGTTTTCCTTGACTTTTCAAATATTTAAGAGATTCATGATCACTATGTATCACAAATTCCTTAGGTAAAAGATAATGTTGCAAAGTTTGCAAGACTCTAACAAGTGCATACAATTCTTTATCATAAGTGAAATAGTTCAAACATGCACCCTTCAATTTCTCACTAAAATAAGCAATAGGATGTTTATCTTGAATTAAAACCCCCCAATGCCCACATTAGATGCATCACAGTCCAATTCAAAGGAAGCATTAAAATTAGGTAAAGCAAGAATAGGTGCATGAGATAACTTATCCTTTAGTGTTTGAAAGCAGTTTCATGTTCTTGCTTCCAAGAAAAGCTCACGGTTGTCTTCATGAATTCATTCAAAGGAGAAGCAATGGTACTAAAGTCCTTCACAAATCTCTTATAAAAGTTAGCTAAACCATGAAAGCTTCTCACATCCTTTACACCTTTTGGAGTTGGCCACTCCATGATGGCTTTCACTTTTTGTTGATCCACTTGGACTCCTTGAGCACCTACTACAAAACCTAGAAACACTACTTGTGAAGTGCAAAAAGAACATTTATCAATTGCTCCATACAATTTTTCCTTCCTTAGCACCTTCAAGACACTTTTTACATGCATCAAATGGTCATTTAAATGGCACTATAAACAAGAATATCATCAAAGTACACTATCACAAATTGCCTATAAAGTGTCTAAGAACATGATGCATAAGTCTCATAAAGGTACTAGGTGCATTAGTCAAACCAAAAGACATAACTAACCATTCATAAAGCCCAAATTTTTTTTGAAAGTCGTTTCCCATTCATCCCCTTCCCTCATCCTTATTTGATGATACCCACTCTTAAGATCAATTTTAGAGAAAATAGTAGCACCACGCAATTCATCTAAAAGATCATTAAGTCTAGGGATGGGTTTTCTATACCTTATGATGATGTTGTTGATTTCCCTACAATCCGTGCACATTATCCAAGTTCACTCCTTCTTAGGCACAAGAATAATAGGCATAGCACAAGGGCTCATACTCTCACAGATCCACCCTTTGTCAATTAGCTTTTCCACTTGTGTTTGGATCTCCTTTGTTTCCATGGGGGAAGTCTTACATGCTGGTCTATTTGGTAGAGAACAACTTAGAATCAAGTCAATTTGGTGCTCTATGCCTCTCAAAGGAGGCAAGTCATTAGACACTTCTTTTGGAAAAAAATCATGATATTCCTCCAAAAGAGATTGCATAACTTTTGGCAAATTTTCACCTTCTTTTTCAACATGTAAACAAAGAGAGTCAGGAAGCATAAAATAAAGAGGTTGTTGTGGCAATAACACTCTCTTGATTTGCTTTTCACTCAAGAACAAACTCTTTTTAATCTCATTATTTTTTTTGCTCTCATTTTCTTTCTCTTTTCTTTTCTTCTCACTAGTTTTTCTCTTTAGTAGCTCACTTTCTTTGCCTTTTTTTGTGCAATGTTATTTTCAACTCCTCAATTCTTTTCTCTTTCATTCTCACTTGATACTCACACACTTGTCTAGGAGTCAAATGCCTCAAAATAATTTTCTTGCCCAAGTGCTCAAACTCAAAAGTGTTCTCCATGCCATTGTGTATCACTTTTCTATCATATTGCCATGGCCTACCAAAAAGGATATGACCAGCCTCCATAGGTACAATATCAAAAAAAACTTTATCATTATAAGCATTAATAGAAAAGGAATCAGCACTTGAGAATTTACCACCACTTCTCCACTTTTATTGAGTCATTGTAGCTTATATGGTCTTGGATGCTTTGTGGCTGACAAGTGTAATTTCTCCACAAGTCTTGTCCTAGCAACATTGGTGCAACTCTCTCCATCAATGATAAGTGAGCACACTTTCTTTTCAACTAAACACCTTTTGTGAAAAATATTTTTTCTTTGACTTTCCTCTTTTTCTAGGCAAAAATTGCTCAATATTCTTCTTACCATCAAGAGATCACCCTCTTCGGCCTCCACTAGTGTGAGTTCTTTTTCTTCTTCACTTGAAGAACTATTTGGGTCACTTGAAGACTCACTCCTTATGCTCCCATCTTCAAGAAAAGTCATAGTTCTCTTGTTGGGACATTGGGAAACAACGTGACCCTTACTAAGGCACTTAAAACACTGGACATTGTTGGACCACAATTTTTTTTCTTGGGCTCTCCACCCTTTCTTCCTTATTTTTCACATGAGAAATCTCCTTTTTAGGCTTGTCTTTCCAGCTGGAAATTGCAGCCCCATTGGTATTGGAAAAGGAAGCTTTTCTCCTTTTTAGTTGTTGCTCCACCCTTTGAGCTTTGTGGACTAGCTCTTCAATTGTAGCATAAGAATGTAGCTCCATCACATCTTGAATTTCTATATTCAAGCCATGAAGAAATCTAGCCATTGTTGCTTCTTGGCTCTCCACAATTTCAGCCCTTATTATCATCAATTCCATTTCCTTGTAGTAGTTATCAACACTTTTGTAGCCTTGGAAATGTCTTTAGAGCTTGTTGTGGACTTCTCTTGCATAATAAGTGGGGACAAATCTTCCTCTCATGCATGCCTTCAAGTCATCCCAAGAATTTACTCTTTGCCTCTTTCTCCTCCCAATATCCATTTGAATTTGGTTCCACCATATCAAAGCATAGCCACCAAATTCTAGAGTTGCTAGAGTAACTTTCTTTTCTTCCTTAAATTGTTGGCATGAAAAAATTTGTTCTATTTTCTTCTCCCACTCAAAGTACTCTTCGGGATCATTATTGCCGAGAAATTTTGGAACTTTTATTTTCACTCCACCGGATCCTCCATTCTTCCCTTCTCTTTCTTCTATCCTCACCCTCCAATCTTCCTCATTTCTATTTTCCCTCCTAGGATTATCTCCTATTTTCTCTTCTATTATTTTGTCTCCTATCCTCCCTCTCACTCCCCTCATCATAATAATTTCCTCCATGAGAGGAAACATACTCACTCAACTTCCTACTACCATGAGCCTCTCCATCCACACTACCATTTGGACTACTCCTTTTTTGAGTCTTCTTTTGTAACTCCTGAAATCTTGCATCCATTTTGGTTTGTAAGTCTTCCATTTGTTTTGTCATGGCTTTCATCAACCTAGAGGTCCTAGGTGACAAAGCCTCATCTCCTATTGAGCTCATCCTTCAAAAGAAATGGTTAGCAAAAACACAAGTATATAAGAAAATTCTCACCCCTCTCTAAGTGTTTATCACTCTCACTCGTGTTTGCACACTTTCTAGGCTTTTTCTATAATTTTTTCTCTTGCCTTTTTCCACTCTTGTTCCTCTCTATAGTTCTTAAGCAAAAAACTTCTAATCAAATCAAGCTTCTTTACTATAGTGAAATAGGAAACAATTCTAGGCCAGACTCAAGAGTCCAAGAGCAAGAAAACTCTAAGACAAAACCTTGGAAATTTTAAGAGACAAGCAACAAAATAATTTTTTTTTAGAAAAGTACAACTCAAATTGGAAATTAATGAGACAACTCAAGGAATATTATGGGCTATATCAAACTGCACAAGGAGGTTATGCTAAGTAAATTCAATTGCTAGAAGCCATATTTCATCAAATTTGTATGTCATACAAGTTCAGTTGATTTTGTGGTTCAATAAAAATTTGAACTTGTAGTCTTTGTAACTTTGCTTGCTTCTAAATTCTGTTTTTCTTTGTAATTTTCCAGCCACTAATTCAAAAGGTTTATTGGCTGTACCAAATTGTTTTTCCAGCCACAATTCACAAACTTTTTGGGTTAAACTTTGATTAATTTTCCAGCCACAATTTCACAAACATTTGGCTGCACTTCTTTGTTTGTTTTTTGTTCAAGTTCAAGAATCCTTAAAGAAATTATGAATCACGAAATATGATGTATTACAATTGTAAAATTTTCTTCTAACAACTCAATTCAGTTTAGGCATGAGAGTAGAATCAAAACAAGTGGTCATACAACACTAAAACACTACAAACAAAAATTTAACAAGAATTAAGATTAGAAAAATTTCAAGAACTCATGAAGAACATGAAGACATGAAATCACATGGAACTTGAAGAAAGACACAAAGGTTATGTGGCAGATCACTACACAAGACTAACCCACCGAAGATTTTCACAAAAACACAAGAACACAAGAAAATAAGAATGGATTTCAAATTTTTGAAAAGTTGCAGAATTTTACCTTTGCAGAACTTTTAAAAACTGAACTTGAAGAAAAATTCCACAAGGATTAGGCTCTAGATACCACTTGATGTATGGATGAACCCATCAACCATGAATTTTCCCAAATCTACCTTGAATTGAAACTCAAACTTCAAGCTTTCTTCAAGGACACAAAGCTGTCCAGTTTCCACAAACTAATGGTTGTTTGTAAGTTTTGATTTCAACAATGGAAAGTGGGATAAAGGTAAGGGATGAAGGTGGATGACACCATGGAAAAGCTTTCCAATAAGCCTAGAAAGAATCGTCACAATAGTTTGAAGCTATTGATAAGAAACATAAAATTCTTACACAAGAACAAGAGGGAAATCTCTCAAAAGCAAACTTTGCTTTCATTAATCTCAGAAAAATCTGAATTCTTTTATATTTAGTTTGACAGCTTTGTATAAAAAACGAAAATAACTGAATGTAATCGATTATTTTGTCCAAGCAATCGATTATTTTGTCTCATGTAATCGATCAATGGTTCATGTAATTGATTATTTTGTTCTTGATCTTCTGGAAACAAATGTATGAACAAAGTGATTGATTATTTAGTTATGTAATCGATTAACATAGAGAGTTTCCATCTTTTCAAAGTGTTGCATAATCTATTACAGACAATTGGTAATCGATTAAAATAGTCAAGACGAGATTCTGTGTGTAATTGAGCTACTCGTAATCGATTACATATACATTGTAATCGATTAAAACAGACAATAATTGTTCTATGTTTTTATTGAATTGATTCTAACAAGTGCTGGAATTTATTGAATTAAATTGGACTTGAGACATCAAAATCCAACCCTTGTCATCCTTGAGTTAATGTGCTTTTTCATACTTGTCCAAGTTAGCTTGGATGTGATCTTGAAGTGCTTAAGTCCTAGCTCTTGTCATTGGTCCTTTAAAGCTCACCAAAAGAATTACTTCAAGCTCTCCTTCTAGACCTTTAGCTTGCCATGGACCTCCATCACTGTGTCAAAAAAATGATCACTTTTGAGAAAGAGATATGACCACCAATTATAATATTGTATGGTCTGGTCCAAATTAAAACTAGATGGAAAGTTAAATTTTCATTATTGGAAACTTTTGATGGCTACACATTTAATAGCTCATAATATTTGGAGTTTTGATGTGTCGAGATTAGCGGAAGGAGCTGACGATACTACTAGGAAAAGTGACCAGTTAGTGTTGTCATAGATTCACTAAGGAGTTGACGATTCCATTTTCAGAAAAATTGCAAACGCAAAAACTGCCAAATAATCATGGAATATTTTAGAGTTATTTTACAAAGGAGTGGAGAAGTCCCAAAAATCCAAACTATAATCTCTATGAAGGGAATACGAAAGGTATGAAATGTCTAGTTATGAATTCGTGGAACAATATTTTTCACATATTACAAATATTTTCATGCCAATGAAGTTTGATCATGTGGTGACTATGATAATTAGGTCCCACACACAGACACCACGAAAGTAGTAGAGTATCAAGAAGCATTGAAAGCCACATGAGCATAATCTTGGGGAAGATAGAGAAAGTAAGTGAAGAAGCCTTAAAGAATTAGGTGAATCTCAACAATGTTGTCGAATCCAGTCAAAGTGCAGAAAATAGAGGTTGGGATAATTTTAACAATATAGAGGAAGAGCAAATTTAAAAGGCAATGGTCGTGGAAATTACAGAGGAAGCTAGAGGACGAGAAAATTTCAACCAAGAAAGAAACAACAATTCTGGGTCATTCAGCCAAGGAAGTGGTAGAGATACTTTTGGTGCTACTAATCGAGGAAGAGGTAGAGATACTTTTGGTGCTACTAACCGATGAAGAGGCAGTGGTAACAATTACAAGGCTGGAAATTTTTATTTTTCACAATTGTGGAAAGTTCGGGCACAAAATTGCAGATTGTAGATTCAATCAACATGCAAATGTTGTAGAAAGAAAAAATATTGGTGATAATTCTAACACCCAACAAAGTTTATTTTTGGCTAGCAATTCATTTGTTGAGGATGAAAATATTTGGTATTTGGATACTGGGTGTAGTAATCATATTGAAATATCAACAATCACACTAAAATGGGGTTGAATATTATGTTAATCAAAGATAATAGCCTTTTGGAAATAATGACTTTTATCACCAATTTAAAGGAATAGAAAAAATAGTGTCATCCACTAAGTTGAAAAGCAAGTTATGATGAGAAACAAAGTTTGATCATCCAATAATAAGAAAACATGATTTTTCACAAAAGTTTTCCAAATAAACATTTGGTGAGCAAGTATGTAAAGATAAGCTTAAAAGAATACTTGATCAAATAGCTTAAGAGAGAAGTAGAACACTTGGTTTATACTGATTCATTCAAATAGAGCTATGTTAAATTCTCATTTACACAACTGCAAAAGGTTCCACTAATCAAAACTTTCATTACAAACAAGTATTGTATCTTGTCACTCCTAATACACCCTTAGTCTCCCCCTAAATCTAAGAACACACGAGTATTGTTAAACACTAAATTACTCTTAGCTTTCACAAACAAAAGTTTGAATGAATACAATGATTTAATAGCACTCAAAGAATGGATAAACATTTAAACTCAATACAAATAACTTTGCTTAGAAAAGGATGAAATGATTAAGTGTTGGGTGTGTCATCCACTAATTTAGTAGGTTTTGCTTCAGAGAACTTGTGCTCATCCACAAATAATGACTTGTGCTCATTAGAATGATCACATTCTAAGACGGTTATATCAAAGAACCGTCTTAGAATCACTGTTTTTTTTTAACACAGTGATTCTATGACGGTTCTAAGACAAAACTGTCTTAGAATATGACTATTCTAAGACGGTTATACCTTAGAACCGTCTTAGAATGCATGGTTTTTATTTTTTTTATTTTATTTTTTTCAACACCTTCTAAGACTGTTCAATGAGGAAACGTCTTAGAATCGTTTGTTACGAAGACAGTTTTATAACCGTCTTCGAATGTCTGACTTTTAACATCGTTGGATACAAAGACGATTGAAGAACCGTCTTTGTATAGTGTTTAGAACCGTCTTCGTTTAACGCTTTTGTAGTAGTGATTGGAACAATGTCATTGGACGTCCCATTTGTCCCACGAATATAACCGCTGTAGCATGAATGTCATGAATATAATTCCTACTCGAAAAATTCATTATTACAAGCTCTGCCACTATGAAACACCAATTTTTTAGTAACTATAATGAACAATTACAATAATTTATATTTATTTTATTTCAAAGGATAATTTTTTAATGTGATTTAACCTGTACAATTAATTTGAATTAACTATTTTATAATGGATAGGGTATAGAGTTAAATACTCTTCCTGTGTGTGTGAATGTGAAAATGTACAAGGCAAATTTGCAAGAGCAGTGCCACCAGAGAAAGTGGGTTTGCTTAGGTACTCTGCCTGAGAGATGGTCCAGATCACATGCCAAGCTTTAAGAATAAGTACTCTACCTCAAAGAATAAGCAACAATGTTCAAATTCAAGCATATATACTAGAGTTTTCACCAGCCATAGGAAAGAAAAGAAGAAAAAAAAGCATACTTACATTTCTGAAAAAAGGATCCAACAAGCCCTTACCATTAGAAGTAGCTATAACACTAATATTTGGAAATTTCTGAGAGAAAAGCTTCAAGGTTTTCAAATGGCAGTGATCATCAAGGTTTTGAGTAATGAGTTCGCAACTAATTTCTGGAAGATCGACTGAGCTACACTATAGAAAAAGCACATAGGTTATATTAAGATCATGAATTTCCACAAGGTTAAGTTAAAGAACATGACAACACAACACAAAAGCATAATAATAATAATAAACACAATCCCAAGCAACTAGCTAGCATCCATCAAAACATTCCTGGAACTTCTGTAGCACTTTCTTAGTAGAATCATATAGCCAAGGAATGCCAAAATCCAAGTTGCCCACCAAAATTGGATCAACCAATATGTTTGTCCCTCCCACATTCCAGATCCAACTGTTTGCTTAAATTCAACACTTCACCCATAAGAGGAGAGTGGAAAGCAACAAACCTCAACAAGCCAAGATTTTGCTCAGCTTGAGAAAACATTTTATATTTCCATTCCCCACTTTCATAAATAATTACAAAAATATCACATTGTTTTTTCACTTTATCCAAGACTTAATCAACTTGTGCTTGATGCCTCAACAAGAAGGGGTGCAAGTGGTTTGCATATATTTGTTTTGCACCTTGTTTGAACAAAATTAGTTTATCATCAAAATAAAAGAACAGTATTGAGGCATTAAATAGCCAAATTGTCAACCATAAAATGTATAAACAAGGAAGACAGTTTAGTGATATAAATAACAAGAAGCAAATGCAAAATAGGAAGATGTTGGATAAAAAATTGCTAATAACTTAAAAGGGGAAATTCCTAGGAGAATCACGGGGTATGTGTACAAAAAAATTGAACTTTGTCCATGTACCCAAATTCACACTCCTATGATAGTTTATAGGATTACATTTACCTCTCCTCCTCCAGTAAGTTCTCCACCCTCTTCTCTAGCGACCATGTCTCTCTGCCGTATACGTCAATGACTTTCATAGAAATAACAACACATGAAACACAATAAAAAAGAGAATTAGTTCTGAGAATTGATGCAAAAATAAAAAATAAAAACTTCAAGAAACATATCTAAATTAGACCACAAAAAAACCAAACTTGAAGCACCGCAAAATCGTGGCACCCACCAAAGCGGCAAAGCCAAATGCCAACAAAACAAAACTCCACCCACCGCCACTGTCACGACCACCACCACCAATGGCTCGCCTCCACTGCCTCCGAACCCAAACTGATAACATAACATTCCACTCCGTACCTGAACTCGGTGCTTCTGCAGATACCTTCGACGACTTCAACAAAGTCATCATGATGAAGGCGCAACTTGACCACCTCTACGCCCCGCCTGCAACACATTACTCTTTTGTGTCGTTGTCATGATGAAACAGAGCGGTAATCCGGTGGCCGTGTTCTGGATCTGGATCGCAACTGGAAAGATGGTAGGTGAGATCATGAGATTAGGGTTTCTTCTTCAGTGAAGAGACGTTGTGGTAGGGGGCGCAATTGACTTGATGGTGTCGAATGGAGTGAGAGAGGTAAGAGCTAGCTAGGGCACAGGTGATTAAAAATTGACAGCGCTAGCATTATTCAAACACGATTACCCCAAAACCATTTTTGAATTTCGAAAAAAAAAATGGTTCACTTAGAAACTGACGTCATTTTGACGTTTCAACAACATTTCCACCATAATCGTCCTCGAAATGTTTGCTTTATTTACAAAATTGCCACCATGTATAATACTATGACATTTTATGTATAACCGTCGTTGTACTTGTGTCATAAAAGGCACGCTGTGTAGTAGTGCATGCAACAACTTCCCTTTATGCTCAAGTGACAGACTACTAGATATGATGACTGGAAGCTTCTAAGCATCATCTAAATATGCATATTTAATATGCTTAGGTAGTGGCTTCTGCTCTAAAGAAGGTGGCTAAATGGTGGAAGGCAAGAAAATGTTACTTGATGGAAAGGAAATAGGAGAATCAACACCTGTACCTGTATCTGCAACATAATCAGAGTGAACTGCGAAGGAAATCTCTGCACAAATACTACACACAACAACAGAATCATCACAGGTACAATTACAAGAACCAAGATCAAAATCAGAAAGTAAATCAGAAATATCTACACTATCTATTGCAACATCAATGATATCAACAAAAAAAATAGAATGTTCCTCTATAGAATGTCTCATGGCCTCAAAAATGTTAAACTGGACAAAATCATCACCAAACTCCATGGAAAGAGTTCTTGCATACATATCAATTTTGGTTCTGGCTGTCATCAAGAATGGTCTCCTTAGGATCAATGTGGAACCATGGTTGGAAGACTCATTTTCCATATCTAAAATGTAAAAATCTGCATGAAAAAATCAAATCATTAACTCACACTGGCTCATTTTCAATAACTCAAAGTGGAAGTGCAACACTCTTGTTGGCTACGTGAATGACAACACCAGTGGGTTTCAAATCACCAAGATGTAGTGATTTGTAGATTGATGTGGACATGACATTAACTGAGGCTCCAAGGTCGAGCATGGCATCTGCAAAAATATAATCTCCAATGGTGCAAAGGACAGTGAAAGTGTCAGGATCCTTGCACTTCTGTGGCAAGGTGGATGATGGAACGGAAGTAACAGTTTTGCCTTGTATAAGTGCAGAAACATTTATGTCCATCTTCACTTACTCATTTCCCTTCAGCTTCCTATTGTGGGTGCACAAATCCTTCAAGAACTTTTCATATTTTGGAATCTGATTGATGACATCCAAGAGGGGAATGTTGACTTGCAACCTCATGAAAGTATCAAGCAAATCAAAATCTAGCTCCAATTTCTTTGCAGAAATGGATCTAAAAGAAAAAGGTAGATGAATATATTTTGGTGCATAATCTGTTTTGGCACCATCATCAATTTTTTTACCAGCATCAATTTTAGCACCAACCATATTTTGAATTTGGAAGCTTCATGCCACTCTTGAAGGTAATAGCACTCACATTCTTTGGATTAATGATTGGTTATGCTGGAATGTCACCAGAACCTTGTTGCTGCATCTGGTTGACAGTTGTAGCTAACTGTCCAATCTGAGTCTGCAGGTCTTGGGTGGTGGCGCTAACATTTTGTTGAAACTGAATATTGTTGGTTGCCATTTGCTTCATTAAGTCCTTCAAGGAAGGTCCAGAACTGGTCTGCACAGGTTGTGCTGTGTAGGCTGCTGGAATTGTAGTTGTTGTTTGAACGGAGAAGCTTGGTATTTGCTGGTGGAGGGTTGATATTGTTGTTGTTGAGGTCTGAATGGCTACTGTTGTTGTGTCTATTGTTGTTGTTGTGGACCAGCACCATACCTCAAATTCAGATGATTTCTCTAACCAAGATTATAAGTGTTGGAGTAAGGATTATATTGTTGTTGAGGTCTGAATGGCTATCCAGGTTGTATGGCAGAAACGTTAGCAACTTGTTCTGTTTCTTGGAGAGTGGGACATGCATCTGTTGGATGATTAGGTGCACAACAGATACCACACAACCTTGATTGATTGACTATCATCACATTCTATTGTTGAACAATTTCAAGTCTCACAAGGGATGTCAATTTTGTCAGCTTATTCTCTAACCTCTGGTTATCAGCAACCATATAAACAAAAACTTCATTTGTAGCAGCCTTGGATGTTGTAGCGCCTCTAGTAGCAAATTGTTGATAATTGGTTGCCATGTTAGAAATCAACTGTCTTGCAGCAAGAGGAGTCTTGTCCATCAAAGCACCTCCACTGGCTGCATCTATCATACTCCTGTCGATCAACATCAAGCCTTCATAAAATTACTAAATCAATAATTGGTCACTGATTTGATGGTGAGGACAAGTAGCACACAACTTGTTGAATCTCTCCCAGTATTCATACAATGTCTCTCCAGGTAGTTGCCTTATACCACAAATTTCTTTCCGGATGGATGCTGTTCTAGATGCAGGGAAGAATTTCTCTAAAAATCTTCTCTTCATATATATCCAAGTGTTGATAGGACCTGGTTCAAGGTACAACCAGTCCTTAGCCACACCATCCAAAGAGAATGAAAATGTCTTCATGTTGACATAGTCCTCATGAATGTCATGTGGTCGCATGGTGGAATACACTACATGAAACTCCTTAAGATGCTTGTGCGGATCTTCACCTACAAGACCATGAAACTTTGGAAGCAAATGGATTAGACCAGATTTTAGCTCATAACTAACCTCAGTCTCACGATATTAAATACACCAAGGTTGATAAATAACATCAGGTGTAACCAATTCCTTAAGAGTTATGTTGTTATCGACTATTGTATCAACAAAAATTTCAGAATCAAGATGTTCAAAAATAGAAATAGACTCAGAAACAGAAGACTTAGAAGACATTATACTACTATCTAGAACTACACTATCAAATTCATCTAGACTATTATTATTTCTGCTCAATTTGTGAAATGTCCTATCTATCTCAGGATCATATGAATGCAACTCACTTGGTTTGGACCTAGACATGCACAGTTCAACTCAAAAGGGACAAAAATCATAGAAATCACAAAAATATCAGACAGCTACTCTACTATGACACTATTCACAATATCTGTTGAAATGAAATAGAAAATGGAAAGCTGCCCTAAACAATTTTAGAAAAATTCAAAAACACGACAGTAAATGTCTAAAAATCATGCTTGATTTCTGTAAAAAAAATCATGAAAACACAAAATAAATTCAAAAGTGGCCTAGATCATCGAATTTGGCAATTTGAACCCCAGATGACCATGTTCGTCCCTCATAAATAAAAATGATGTATTAATTTTCTTCACATTCTGGTAAATTTTTAGCTCATTCTGAGATAGTTTGCTGTGAAATGATCAGAATGTCCCTGCGCTAAAACTCCTACTTAGAGGTCGAATTTGTCTGAATATGTTTCTTTATTTGTTAACTATTTGATTTGTACAATTTGAGCAATTTGGATTGACGCGCTTCTATTATTTCGGGGATTGCATATGATATCTTATCTTTCTAACCATGTGGTAACTCATTTTAATTGTTTTAAATATATTGCCCTGACACCCTTATTATTTTTTTAAAAGCATATTATAAGTGTACCCTTTGAGAGGATTAGTGTAAATGTTGAAAGGGCAAGAGTAGCGTGTGCAATCTCAAGAAACTAAAAGAAGTGTCAGAGTAATCTTTTCATTTTATTTAGGTACAAAATGTTGTGATTTACATCTCTCTCTCGCTCACATACACAGGCATAAGTTGCCAATGGATGAACTGCTAAGACAACACTCACATTGACTTTACAAATTTAAATTTTCTTGTTGTATTTGAAAAAGAAAATAGAAACCACATTAGAATAAGAGTTTTCCTTAGCCAAAACACTAGGATTTTTGTCAACCTTGTATCTATCCAAAAAGTGTATGCAAATATAGAAATAGAACAAAAGGATCTATCAAATTAAAGTAGGAAATATGAAGGGAACTCAGAAGTGCAGTAAAAGGACTGACGCTTCTTAAGTGTGTTTATAAAAATAACTAAGCCAATTTTGTATGTCAACCACAAGTGTATTGTGGGTTGAAGACTTGCAGAGACTGGTGAAAAAATACATGATTTGAAAAATCTATAAAGGTGATAATGCTGGTTGAAAAACTTATAGAAGTTGAGAATACTAAGTCCAAAACCTTCAAAGGTGAGAATACTAATATGAAGAGGTAAGAACGCTCAGTGAAAATTTGCAAAGATTACAAAATTGGTTAGCCTGTAAAGGCTTGAGAAGAAAATTGTTAAAGCTTAAGGAGGCTTAAGGTGAATGAATATCTGTTGTAGTTGGTGTAATTCTTAGTTGAAAATCTAACAGTTGGTAGGGACCGGAGGTAACCTAAGTATTAGGGTGAACAAATATAACTACATGTTGTATCCTTTCCCTTGCTTCTCAAACTTGTTTGTTGCTGATATATATGACTTGGGTTTTTGAAAAACCTTTGATACAAAGATTAAATACAATTAAAACTAAGTTGAAAACGGTTTTCAAACTATTCTTAAACTTTAGAAGCAATAGTACAATTTGTTGACACTAAAAAACTAGATTCTGATATATATGAGAACCTGAATATTTATTAACCTATTTTGAGAAGAAGCTTCTCGTAATTAACGTGGTGTTTGAAATAGGATTCTCTTGCTCCTAACATAGTTCTGATGGCCACGAAGAAGCTTGAGCAAATAATATTGGAAGCTTGTGTTTGTGCAAAAAAAGACATCGTTTGTCAAGAATCACTATTTAACCCCCTTATTGTCTCTCTGTTTCACTTGAGTTGGTATCACAACTCAACCTTCGAGGGTTCAGCACATTTGACAATGTGAGAGGAAAAGATCTTGAAAAGTGATGGTTAACACAAGCACTAGATTATACATTTTTAGAAATAGCATCCATCAGCAAATCACTACTACTAGAAGGACATAATGAAGTTTGTGGAGTCCTATAGATGTGTGGGATATTGCCCAAGAAGGTCCCTACATTCCCACTGTAAAGACTCTGAAAGATAATTTAGCAAAGCCAAAAGTTTAGTGGCATGGACTTTAGAAAAGAAGCGGAGATATCTTCTAAATTCTAAAGCAAAATAAATCCTCTTGTGTGCTTTAAGCAAGAGTGAGCATGATAAAGTAGCTAGGTGTGCAACAGTCAAAGAGATATGGGTACTTTAAAGGTAACTCATGAAGGGACTAATCAAGTCAAGGAATCTAATTTTGAAACACTTAGTAGTAGAGAAGGTAGAGAACTTGAAAATGCTTTTGATAATTTGCTATTAGATTCACACACACTACTAAAAGGATTTTTACTCAAGAGTCAACTTCCAGAAGCTAAAAAGGAACATAAATTATTAAAATCTCATATTGATAAGATCATCAATGAAAAATATGTTTTAGACCAAAGCAACATGCAAGATACAACTTCTGTAAAATATAAAAAATAATCTTCTGAGCAAACCATGCATTTCTAAAAGAAAACCATTTTTTTTAAAAAAACAAAGTGAAACAACTAACTCTTGATCTATCAAAATTTATGGATAGCACAAAAAGTTTAAAAATGTTAATTGTAGTCCTATAAGTGCTTTTGATAAAACTTATTTAGGATATTATGATATTATAGCATTTAGAGTTAATGAATGTCACCGTATATAATTATCAATATGTACTTGTCGAACTAATAATTAAATATGTCTCACAAGTGATTAATTAATAGTTGTTTATGTTGGAAATTCGTTTGGGTATTTAATTTGGAATTTTATCAAGTTTCCACTTTGATTCTTAATCAACCAAAAATAACTTATTATTACTAGTGGGACTTATTAGAATCACAATTATGAGTTTTTATTTTTGTTAAACTACCAGTTTAAAGTCTGTCTACCTTCATTTGGATATAAATTTGTGCCATTAAATTATTTGAACAAGAATCAAATTTGAATTATTTAAAACTAATAAGTATTAAAAAATATAGTTTGAATATCATTTTGAGGCATAAATTATTCAAACAAGTAACCAATGCAATGAAAATGTTATGTAAAGTTAAATATCTGCAGATAGTAAATGTATGATCAAATATAAAATCGAAACAGAATATCTTTGAATAAGGTTTGGAATCAGACAACTATGCGAAAATATATCTTCAGAAATAAAGAGATAGTTTAAGTTCGATTTGAAACAGAAATCCTTTGAATATAATCATAATCAGAAGACCATGTGAAATATATCCGTAGAAATAAGGATATAATCAAACATGAATTTGACAAAAGTATAACATAACAATCAAATAAAAAAGTTGAGTTTAGAGGAGAAATGAGGATTAAAAATAGTTTAAATTTGAAGAAGAAAGGAAAAAGAAGATATTGAATTGTAGTAAAGTAAATTGAACGATAAAGTACATGACAAAAATAAAACTGCATTAAACATGCATGAGTTCAAACGTACAAGTTCCTAGAACAGATATCTATTTCCAATGCGGTGTGATGGTGTATACTATATACATAACTTGTGCAATTTTCGTAAGAGAAAAATGACTACAAGCTTGCCTATGTATAGGTTTATTGATACAACAATCAAATTACAAGATGAATACACCTGCACATCCTATTTGAATAGACTATATATCTAAGATGTTGCCATATGCCTTCATCACTTTTGTTTGAAAACCATTGATAACTATATTTGATATCTTCTTTTTCCTTAGAACTGAAAAGGACTAGATAAAGGGTGAGTGTCTTGACCAAGCGATCACGACAAAAATAAGATCAATTGAGAAAGCTCCTTCAATTCTAGTTTGAGTCAAGTTCAACAGAACAATTAGTAGAAAATGATACGTGCTAGAGAAATAGTGTTGGATTAGTTTGGCTTTATTGACAAAGGTGAAAAGAAAGTTATCAAAAGGAGTTGAGACGTAATTTAAAGAAAAACGTCATTATCATTAAAAATTACTAATAAGATTCGCATGCTATAGTGAAAGTGATAAAAGGTGAAAAGGCAAGGAAAGAAAAGTTAAGAATACCTAAATTTTGCTTATTTATGTGGCTTAGAAATAAAAGACAGAATTTAATATGGTAAGGAGGATCCGTATTGTTCCTACTTTAGCTTTTCTAGTTTATATAGATACAGGTAAATACTCCCATGATTGATCTACTTCACTAGAGCTCAATATAGGTCTTGATATATTACATTTCAATCATGGTCATCATGAATAAGTATCATATAGGGAGTTATTAGGAACGTATAGATTTTGAAGTGGCAGTCCCTATCTCTACAATCAAATTTGCTTGTCATATATATAGCTCTATTTGCAAGAAATATATAAAATTTTATACTAGTTTCTGTCACAAATGTATCTTTTACTGACTAACGGATAGACATTAATTGCAGTAACCTTTACTATTGAAGATATTGTGCCAAGAATGAGTAATACACAGCACTCTATAGACTCTATGAATTGAATTTAAGAAAGAAAGTGAAAACACAATGCAGCAGAATCATCTTCTCATTCATTCCTCTCTCTTTGAATCTGTCAACTACAAAGTCTCTCTCTCAACAGTTTCAGACTTTTTCCAGTTACAAGAGAAGGAAGGATTTACAATGAAAAAAAGAAACTAATCACTCTACTTAAGAAAAGAGCATCTTAAGCTATTTATAGCTTAAAGTCTCTAACAACTAACTCCTAAAAACAATTATAACAGAAAATAATAATTTTACAGAGGACAGAGTTAAAAGTAAAACTAAGTTTACTGAACCAATTACAACAATTCTCCACCTTGGTTCAGAAACCCTCTTAGATTAGTGACTGCAGAAGTAGTTTCACGAGCTTAATCCCCTTTCAGTTGAATCAATTCCAAACAATGAAAAACTTACTCCTAGGAAGTGAGTTTGTGATCATATCGGAAGGATTATGATCAGTTGAAATCTTGTTGATCTTAACTGACCCTTTAACAATCACATCTCTCACAAAATGCAGCTTAACATCAATATGCTTTGTCCTTTCATGATACACTTGGTTTTTTTATAACCGAATTGCACTTTGACTGTCATAGTGTATTGTAATCACTTGGTCTTGCATCTTCAACTCTCGAGGAATCCCTTCAAGCCATAAGGCTTCTTTCACAGCATCAGTCACAGCCATATATTCGGCTTCAGTGGTGGACAAAGCCACTACCTTCTATAAATTTGCTTTCTAGCTAATGGCAGTGCCATATGTAGTAAACAACACATAACCAATGAGGATTTTCTAGTATCTAGGTACACCATGCATAGTCAAAGTCTACAAACCCTTCAATAGTTGTTGTTCCTTTTATGTCTCTGGCTCCACCATAAACCATAACTCTACCTAGAGATCCTTTGATATATCTTAGGATCCACTTTAGAGCCTGCCCATGTGCTTTCCCAGGATTAGACATAAACCTTATCACCAACCTCACTGCATGAGCTATATTAGGCCGTGTACATACCATAGCCTACATTATTGACCCTACAATGTTAGCATATGGGATACTTTCCATATAAGCCAGCTCTTAAGTTGTCTATGGGGACTGACTTACACTCAGTTTGAATTGCTGAGATATAGGTGTCACTACAGGCTTTGAATTTGACATTCCAAACCTTTCAAGAACTTTATTGAGGTATGTTTCTTCAGATAGGTACAGAAGCTTCTTCTTTCTATCCGTTTTGATTCCCATTCTCAATATTCTTCTTGCTACCCCGATGTCCTTCATTTCAAATTCCCTTTTGAACTCAGCTTTGACCTTGGTAATTTCCTCCTTACAATTACTAGCTATTAATATGTAATCAACATATAGCAGTAGGATTACAAAAATACCTTCAGAGAGAAATTTGAAGCAAACACAGTTGTCATATTGAATCCTTCTGAACTATATGTGAGCCATGAATTCATCAAACCTTCTATTCCATTGTCTAGGAGACTGTTTCAAGCAATAGAGGGACCTTTTAAGCTTGCAAACATAATCCTCCTTGCCTCTTATGTCAAATCCCTCAGGTTGTCTCATGTGGATAGTTTCGTCTAGCTCTCCATACAAAAATGTTGTTTTTACTTCCATTTGCTTAAGTTCAAGGTCAAACTCAGCAACCATGGCCAAGAGAAGTCTGATGGACCTATGTTTCACAACAGGTGAGAAAACTGTTGGGAAAGGCACGTATGCACAGCGGAAAAATTACACAAATATGTAGTGGTAAATAAAACCTTTCCCGCTTGAGTGAACCTGTGAGAAGCGTAATATACGGTAATCCAAAAATCCAAGAGTGTAGAAAAATAAAGAGATAACAGCAAAAAGAACACCAACAATTTTAACGTGGAAAACCCTCAATGTGAGGAAAAAACCACGGGACCAAGTCCAGAAAAATTCTCCACTATGTAAAATATCAAAGAGTACAGCAAAGAGTTTTTACAACAGAACCTCACAAATAAATGCCTACTCACTCTTAAAATAGTGGAAAATCAACAATGCAACAATATTCAAATAGAGACCCACAACAGGGTAAAAATATCTTCTGTCAAAATATGAGAGAAATAAAGTTCTGAGTATACCAGATGAAAGCCCACAATTTTAGGAACAATTGGCTGAAATTTCATGCAAAACAGAGCACAAATGAATATCCAACCAATACCGCCAAGTGAGCAAAGCCTTCTCTTTTTCTCTCCAACGGCACAGAAGACAAAACCAACATGAAACCACCGGAAGCGGCGCTGCCTTTTTTTCACATATAACCTTTTTTTTTAATAATAATAAAAGTGGTTGGGCCCACTTGAGGAGGCCCACCAACAAACTCCCCCTACGACTCAAGTGGAGGCAAATGCCAAACTGACAATAAAGCGACAAGCTTCAAACTTCCACTTTGGTAGTGTCTTTGTCATCATATCAGAACCATTATCATCTGTATGAATCTTTTCAAGTTCCAGAAACTTAGAATTTAAAACATCACGTATCCAATGATATCGCACATCAATATGTTTAGATTTACCATGGAAAGTAGGATTCTTGCCAAGGTGAATAGCACTTTGACTATCACAAAATAAAATATACCTCTGCTGCTCAAAACCAAGTTCCTGCACAAACTTTTTCATCCAAAGCAACTCTTTACATGCCTCAGTAATAGCAATGAACTCAGCCTCAGTTGTAGACAGTGCAACACATTTTTGCAACTTAGACTGCCAAGCCACAACTCCCCCGGCAAAAGTAATCAAATAACCAGAAGTAGATTTTCTAGAATCAACATCCCCTGCCAAGTCAGAATCAGTGTAACCACAAAGAATAGGCTTCCCAATTCCAAAACACAGTTTCAAATTAGAAGTACCACGGAGATATCTCAACATCCACTTCACAGCTTTCCAATGCTCAATACCAGGATTGGAAATAAAACGACTAACAACACCAACTGCATGGGCTATATCAGGCCTAGTGCAAACCATTGCATACATCAAACTTCCTACTGCAGATGCATAGGGAACAGATTTCATGTCTTCTTTTTCTTTATCACTAGAAGGAGCTTGTCTAGTGCTAAGCCTAAAGTGTGAAGCAAGAGGTGTACTTACCACTTTAGCTTTATCCATATGAAAACGTTAAAGTACTTTCTCAATGTACTTCTCTTGTGACAACCACAACTTCTTGGCTTCTCGATCACGAGTAATATGCATGCCAAGAATCTGTCTTGCTGGTCCCAAGTCTTTCATTGCAAAAGACTTGCTAAGCTCCTTTTTCAACCTGTCAATTCTAGACAAATTATGACCAACAATCAATATGTCATCAACATATAGCAATAAAATGATAAAATCATTATCAGAAAATTTCTGCACAAAAACACAATGATCTGAAGTAGTCTTCTTGAATCCCTGTTGGATCATAACAGACTCAAACTTCTTGTACCACTGCCTCGGGGCTTGTTTCAACCCATACAAACTTTTCTTCAACTTGCAGACATAATTCTCTTTACCTTTCACCACAAAGCCTTCAGGTTGCTCCATGTAAATTTCTTCTTCCAGATCACCATGAAGGAAAGCAGTTTTCACATCCATCTGCTCAACCTCTAAGTCAAGACTGGCTGCCAAACCAAAAACAACTCGGATGGAAGACATTTTAACAACAGGAGAGAAGATTTCATCAAAATTAATGCCCTTTTTCTGACGATAGCCTTTGACAACTAATCTCGCTTTGTATCGTGGAACAGAATTGTTTTCTCCAGTCTTTAATCTATAAATCCACCGATTTTGCAAAGCTTTCATGTCCTTAGGCAACTTGACCAACTCAAAAGTATGATTATCATGCAAAGACTTCATCTCATCCTCCATTGCTGCAATCCATTCTTTCCTGTACTCATTTTCCATAACCTCTTCATAGCACTCAGGTTCTCCCCCGTCAGTGAGGAGCACATATTCATCAGATGAATAACGAGTAGAAGGCAAATGCTATCTAGAAGACCTTCTAAAAGGAACATCAGACTCAACAGAATTACCAGCATCATCATTATCAACATTCTCAACTGGATCATCTGGAATATGAGTAGGGGCACCATCATGATTGTCAAAATCTGCTACATCAGGCATATCTGTATCAGGAACTGGATCAAAATCAACCAAATCATCAGTACTCGAAGACTCTGATTTCTCTGCCTTCCCAATATCTTCAATGATTTGATCCTCCATAAAAACAACATCACGACTTCTAACAAGCTTCTTTCCAACCGGATCATAAAATCTATAGCCAAATTCATCATGGCCATAACCAATGAAGATACATTCCTTTGTCTTGACATCTAACTTGGACCTCTCATCTTTTGGCACATGCACAAATGCTTTACAGCCAAAAACACGAAGATGGTCATAGGAAACATCCTTCCCAAACCACACTCTGTTAGGAACATCAACCTATAAAGCAACAACAGGAGACAAGTTAATAACATGTGCAACAGTACATAAAGCCTCACCCCAGAAAGAAGCTGGTAACTTTGCTTCAGAAAGCAAACATCTGACTCTCTCCATCAATGTCCTATTCATCCTTTCTGCCAAGCCATTGAGCTGAGGAGTCTTGGGGGGCGTCTTCTGGTGTCGAATACCCATCTGTCTGCAG